>KZ451906.1:5005941-5051445 GCA_002786265.1 Apostasia shenzhenica
GGGGGTGGTTGAGGGCATAATAATCTTTTCTGATTGTTGACCCAATTTTTTGTCAATAGTCAATCGAATGGATGAAATCATTATGTGTGGACAAAATGTGCGAAAATGAAGAGAATAAGAAAAAAGGATGAACTCGGTGTTTTCTTGTGGAAATTTCAATTGTGAAAAATCACGGTGCCAAGTCGCTAGCAGCTTGAAGAGAGCACTACAAGTCTTTAATTGAGGAGTTAAAATTATAAAATTTATAATAGACTTTTGAAACTTAGGGCCCTTTCCCAGCTCGATGGGGTTTATAGGATTTTACTCATGATTGTAGATGACCAAACAATCATTATAATGAATTGAAGTATTATATCATAAATCTTTTGTGAGAATCTTTGTAATTAATTCTTTGTAACTAATAATCATTAATGTAGTCAAGGAGAATCGGGAATTAATTATAGTATCTATTGATCGTTGTAGAACTGCTTGTCGAATGTTTTGGTTAGTCGAGATTCTTGGTCAATTGAAAATGTTGGACGGTCGAAAGAAGTATCATGGTACATGCCTGAGATGGTTTATTCATTGCTTCTTATAAAGAGCCTCATAATGGAACTCCTTACACCATGAATTACTTCATGTAATTGCTATGAATTTCTTCGTAATACTATCATGGATTATTTCATACTTTATTGTGAATACTTATGGAATTTTTATGGAATTTTTATAGACTTTATCATGAATAATTGAAGAAAAATATTGAAGAGATATATTGAGTATTTTCTTCGACTCCATTGTTTGTTAAAGTGGTGGCCTAACATTGTTGAATGTGGATGAGATCGAAGAGTTTTCTTCAACTTCTATTCCTCTGTGCTAACTATCTTTGTTGAAAAGATGATATTCTATGAGATTGTATCTTAAAATAATTTTAGCATTATTTTTAAATAGGGTAAAAGATAACTTTTATTTTGAGATTTGTAAAAGATTTGAAATAAAGTTTGTTTCATTTTGAGTAGGATATAAAAACAAAGTTAGTTGCTATCTAGATTTAAGGGTTAATTTTATAAAACTGTAGTAAGACTAGCGATAATATATGGTGCTGAATGTTGACCTGCAAAGAGGAAACACACAAATAAAATAGATGTTGCAGAAATGGGGATGCTAAGGTGGATGTGTGGATATATACGAAAGGATATCCGAAAGAAAATTGGTGTTGCACCAATTGAAGATAAACTTAGAGAAAATCGGCTTAGATGATTTGGACATATAAATTGTAGGCCGATTAAAGCTCTAGGTAGAAAAATCGAGTTATTGGATTTTACCCATGTACAAAGAGGAAGAGGGAGATCAAAGAAGATATGACAAAAAATTATAAGAAATGGTCTTAGTTAGTTAGGCTTAAATAAGAATTTGTTAACTGATAGAGCGCAATGACAATAAAGGATTTATGTAGCTGACCCCACCTAGTGGGATTAAAGTTTGGTTGTTGTATAAAAATAAAGTTAGTTTTTTAAATTTTTTTTTAAAAATCAATAAATTAGTTTTTTATTTTGAATCTTATGTAAGGTGTGAGATAAAGTTGGTTTTAATTTTTGAGTTTGCATAACATTTGAAATATTATTAGTTTAATATTATAATATGTGTATAATGTGGTCGATAAGTTTAATTTATTATATGTTAAGGTTATTCTAGGTAAACAAACTTGTTAAGCATTAACATTCATATTTGCTTATTAACATGGAACTGATATGTAAGGTCCTTTTGTTTATTTCATTTGGGGTGGTCATGGTGAAGTAGTCAAACAAATATATTGAAGATTTGAACTTTCAAAAGAATTAAAGTGATTTTAGCATTGTTTTTATATGAAGAATCTAACACCACTAGTAGGGTGCAACTTGAGAGAGTCAATCATGAGTGCGACTGTAGAGCCTGCTTAAGGTGTGACTTTCGAGGGTTTATTTTCATGAGATTAAAATCTAGGAATGATACTACAACTAGATGAGACCATCTTGGGAGCAATGCTATGAGTAGGCGAAGTCATCCTAATAGCAAAGCTTCAACCAGATGTGGCCATAAGAGACGTAGTAGAATATTTGAATGATGCTATGAATAGATGAGGCCATTTTAGAAAGAGCTTTGATTAGATGTGGCCATGAGAGATGTAGAATCTGGGAATGAAGCCAGGACCAGATGAGGCCATGGATGCTCTTTTTTTTTAATTTAATTTTTGCATTAGGGGATATTTTTCAAAATATGTTGATATACTATATGAGTGTAGAAGCTGGTCAAGAAACATAAACAAATCTTTTCTAGGCCCTGTTTGGCGCGAGGACCAAATCAGGACCAAAATAATACTAATTTAAAAAACAACAATAATAATAATAAATAAATTTTTTTAATCATTCTACACAAATTTTAATATAAAAAAATATTATTTTACTTCACATAGTCAATAATTTTTAATAAAAATATATACTTTATTTCACATCCTAGACTAAAATATTCGAATCGAGTATTTTGGCCTAACATTACTGTAGGGGATACTTGATCTCCTATTCCATTGGTGTTGTAAACTAATTGCCAGTGTGTAAGAATATTTGCCATCTAAGAAGATAGTACAACAGTCCTATGTGATGGCACTAAAATGTTGACGTAATTTTTGTTTCAACAGTCAATCAATTAGACCAGATCCTTCTGTGTAGATAATGAATGTGTAAATAAAGAAAAGAAGAAGAAGAAGAAACAGAGGATGAACACTAGATTTTTTTGTGGAAAACTGGGAAAAACCAAGGTGTAAAAGTTGTGGCTTGAAGAAATTACTGAGTAGTTGTGAATGCAAGAATTAGAGTCTTAAATTTTATAGTAGGCTATTGGAACTCAAGGTCCCTAGCACG
Organism: Apostasia shenzhenica; assembly: GCA_002786265.1. Classification (NCBI taxonomy): domain Eukaryota; kingdom Viridiplantae; phylum Streptophyta; class Magnoliopsida; order Asparagales; family Orchidaceae; genus Apostasia; species Apostasia shenzhenica. The sequence goes on from KZ451906.1 coordinate 5,008,815, forward strand.
CTGTTATACATGATTGATGATGACCCATGGAGGTATTGATTTTTTTTTTTTAATATTGAAATGGAGGTATTACTTTAGATTTGAGTTCTATGAGCCATTTGTGAGAATAGTTTTGATTAATTATTTTGTAACCGATGATCGTTGAAGTAGACAAAGAGGTTTGTGAATTACTTCTGATAACTATTGACCGTTTTAGATCTACTCACCAAAAATTTTGGTTAGTGAAATTCTCGGTTGATCAGTAGAAGCATTGCTCGTTGAAGTAGGTATCATCGATGAAATAGGCATAGTCAAAGATGCCGCTCTAACTTTGATTATTATTAGTGCCAAGTGCACATCATCTTGTCTTGTCATTTATCTTGATATGATGTTCTCATATATAATGAGCAGTCTTTTTTGGCATTTAATGCTTGTACAATTTCACTTGGTTAACATAGAAGGCATGGATGCACCATGATGGGAATTTAAAGTGCATATGTGAGACAGGTTTTGAAATTATGTGACCATTCATTATTATTATTATTATTATTATTATGTGTGTGTATGTATGTATTGCATATAAATTGAGGATAAAAAATGATAAGTGGCACGCATGCAATCAGGAAAATCTGCGGAAGAAGCCATGAGCGACTACATCACCAAGGTGAAGCAGTTACAAGAGGCGGCTGCAGCATCCTAAACTAGTAGTCTCTTCTCCTACCATCGTTTCGAATACTTTGTCACTAGTATTTTATACAATAAAGAGCATCTGCTCAATTGCGTAATCTACCTAATTTAGTGTTTGAATGTTTTATTTACTTTAACATTATTATTGGGCTGCTTCTGCTATCCTCTATTTCTCTATTTAAACCGACCATTGGCCTTGAGTTTACAGCCGACTCAACTGTTTACGCAGATTTCTTTAGGTGGTGCCAAACAGATTGTTGCTTAAAATATCATCATGCCTTTACTCTCTGTGGTATTCAATTATTTGTTTTTCTTAGCGAATATGACAGTAGATGGAGTCAATTGTATAGAGTTTTACTTTTGAGGAGCTCAAATCTTATCTCTGCTCTTTCCCTATTGAGGGCGAAATAAAATGCTAAAAGGTGGTGGTTGTACTTAGTTTTTAACAGCTACAAATAGGAACTTAATAAAACTGATTTCACCAAAACCCTGAAATCATATACATACATCGTGCAACATAGCACCATTGATTGGAGGTACCCTTTGTTTAAAAAAGACTCATTAGTGCAGTGTTCTCTTAATCTAATGGGTGGAAAAAAATTGTCTAAATATCAGATCTCAAGTTCAAATCAGTGAGCAAAATTGTGAGGTATTTATTAAAAAGAATTAAGATTTAAAGACTCAGTGATGCTAACTCAAAAAATAACTGACCTCAAATAAAAATTTAAACTGCTTAAATTAAACTCTGTTGAAAACTAAACGCCAACCCTAATTGACTGCAAACGCAAGGATCTGAAAATTACTTAAAAATGACCTAAAATCCATAGCAAAAGACAGGAAATAACGACTGGAACAAAGCATATGTTTCATCTTTGGCAGCCTATAATCTACATACCATCCAGTAATATAAGCAGCAGTCTAGTTCTACAAACCATACTGTTCTTTATGCAATTCTCTTGAAAGTGCAATTCTTCTTCACCTCATGCAATTCTTTTAAGGAAAAGATGATAATAATCCTCGTCTTTGATCGTCCCATTGTTCAAGGTAAACGATGCAACATCACAGAATCTTAATATAAAAACATGGCACAATAGCAGGGATAAGACGTCCCAAAAATTGAGGCTATTAATAGAAACCTCTGCAGAACACATTATTTATCAGAATTTTATCTGTAGCTTGAATTAGGCCAAAAAAAAAAAAAGCAACAGAATAAAGCTTGAGAATTCAGCAAATGATGATGAGTCTTAAATCCAATTAGCCATGTTCCTCTTGTTTTTTACTCACCCGCAGCAATGATGGGAAGTCCCCTGCAGAAGATAATCCAGATTCAGTATTTGAATACTTAAACTGGTATTATGTGCTGTAAAACCAGCAGAATTCAACAAAGAAAAGCATTGTTTTTGATTTCACAATTGATGAATGTCTGATTTTGAAACAAAAACTATCCAAATCATAGACATTCTATCTTGTCTTCATTCATGGAGGTGATTCACATAATATGGAAGTATTTTTTTATACATGAGATAGAAATTCTAACATGAGGCTATGGCCTATCTGCGATTTCATACACGATAGCAGCAACCATAATGATTATAGCTCATCTGGTACTTCTTTTTCATCTTGATTTGGCCTAACATTCAAACAACAAACTGTACTACATACATGATAAATTCACCTCATATACCATCCAAACTGAACTTTATTTACTCAACAAAATCCTCCAAAGTAAACTGTCGCTTGTCCGATACAATTACATGTACTTAATTACAACGTACTTAAAAGAGTTCCATCAATATTATAAACTGAAATAGTAATGAATTAGTTAATACCAAGCTTTTAAAACTCGGTTTCGATTTCGGTTTCAGTCATAAGATGAAAGTGTCGGTTTCGTAATTTTCTAAAGTTTCGATAGTTTTGGTTTCGGTAGTTTCAGTTTTTTCTATAAATTATTTAAATTTTATAAATTCAAAATTAAATTTATTAATGATAATTATTGAATATTATTTCTTAGAAAGAAATGAATTTCAGTAGTTTTGATCGAGTTTCGACAGTTTCAGTTGAGTTTCAACAGTTTTAACCAAATTGTCGAAACTATCGAGTTTTAGCCGAAATCAAAACTCGGTAGTTTTTTCTCATTGATTTCACGAGGCAAAATCGATCCGAAACTACTGAAACTCGATAGTTTCTTTCGAGTTTTAAAATCTTGGTTAGTCGATTCAAATCCTAAAGCAACTAAACTATTTTCATCATATAGGATTAATCGACAATGAATTTGGAATATATGACCGTTGTGATATAAGAAGATATATGCTATTAAATGAAAATTCATCAGTTGAAAAAGTCGAGGAAACAAAGATTGTTACAAAACAAAATAATAACAATAATGAGCCATATAAATGAGCTGGAAAGACATTAAAATGCCAATAATAATTCCAAAAGCCAATGCCAAGAAATATTCAAGTGAGCTTACCAGCCGCCAACAGTCCTAGAGAAGAAGTCATTGTCCAGAGATATGGCAAGGGCAACAGTAACAGCTCTTTCTAACATTGTCAATGGACGCACAACTTCTAGCTCTTCCACCTAAAGAGAAAATAGCTTCGTAAGACAGGATTTCAAAAACATAAAATCTGACCGAATTTCAAAGTTTGCCTTCATAATATAAGACTTACAACTGAAGCAAGGCTAATTTGCGGGTTTGAGAAAGCATTACCAAACCGAATCACATACTGACCAGCATCAGTAAAAAGCTGAAAAATTATAAGTGTTAGCACTTCAATTTTTATCTTGCAAGAGCTCGTAGTGTTCCTCAAAGAATAAGAATAGTTGATGTAGGCTCAAGAGATATCTGAGCATTAAGCTTTATCTAACGTACGTGTTTGGAGTCGGTTAATTTGCAATGTACAAAGAAACGATGCGGATAAAAAGCATTGAATTTTATTCCTCACAGAATGCATAAAATCTAAGTCTGATCAATTGAAAAACACTAAATTTTACAGGCTCACCAGGAAAAGAAACTTATAACAAATAGGGATAAGCTTGACAAAATGTATCTTTAGAGAAGAATATGAGAAAACCTCAAAGCCAAATCCCCTCCAGTCCCGATCAATCTGAGCTAGTACGTTGTCATCTTCATCCTTCAGGGTGAACGTCCAATTCCAGAATCCAGGGTTTTCAACAACAGCAAACTGTTTATTCCTAGAATTTGAAAAAAGTAAAAAACATAGCATACCATGCAAATGGAATAGATACCATCTCTAGAATAACAAAAGGTAGCAATTTATGCTCCGTTGCAGCTTGAGCCTCTGACAACAAATGTCTTTCTTGTCTGCCTTGACTGTCGCAATTAGCGACTAAGTATAAAATAAACGAGAAGTACCACAATTTCAGAATTTGTTGCAGAAGTGTTATAGCTGCTTGAGCATCTGACACCAATTAGTTTGAGATTAAAGTTGTAGTTGTTGTTGCGGCATGCTAGCATTTCATTCTATAATTGTATATGAATCATTTATATAAAGCAACTGTGTTTATATATGCATGATTGTAGCAGATAGTAAGATAATGGCATGAGGAGAAACGAAGATAAAACCAAGATTTGTAAAGAGACGGTTATCATTTGCAATATCCACACATCACTTGATCTGAAGCAGGACTTTTAGCCTGATCCAAGACGTGGTTAGTTCACTCCCTCGATTATCTTGAGAGGCATTTATAATCTCCTTTGCAGACATGGTTTCCAATAGTGAATGTAAGCTTGAGAAATGTTTCACTTTTTGGATAAAATATCCCATGTCGACATGAATTGCCTTCCATGATATACAGTTCTTATATTGTTGCTAATTAAGTGATAAAAGGCGTAATAAAAGTATGCTCTAAAAAGTTACAGAAAAGTAGGACCGTTCTACTGTACTGTAAACATAATGAACTCTCAATTAAATGTAGTTTGTCTTTTTGCCTACATGGCATATTGCACAAACTGCAGCAAACCCCTGCAAGACCTGAAACTGGTAAGATTTAAGATTTTATTAAATACTGAATTCTACAACTAGCATGTCAATATTACCTCAAGCTAAAGTGCTATATATCGCATCTCCGTTGGACACCAACCAAAGAGCTTTTCATTTCAAACATGATACTCCGTGAAAAATATCTAAGTGAAACCAACTTTCGTTTGTAGAGGGTGAAAAAAAACAAAATACGATAGAGAAATTGATATCATACCCCATGTATAAATCATAAATTCGTCTCCAAAGATGCCAGCGCCTACGTACTACACCAACTTCCTATGAATGAGACATAAATAAAAATTCTTTTTGATAACACTTACTCTAACAATCAAAATTCTTACACCAATGCCAACTAAAAATAAATGAGAACATGCATACCTTTCCATTAACCTCTGCGTAAATTGTGCTTGTTATCCACCAAAATGGCCTGCGAACCTAATTCTAACAGTAAATATAGCATGGAGCGTGCAGAAAATCAATCAACTTAAACAGTTTTAAAGCTTTGAGATCAGTTTTATTACCCTAAATAACTCGTTGCCCATAGCATCACTAATGTAAGCGATAAATGGTCGCCTTGTGCGAAGGAGCTGCAAGATTTGGCACACCACCCATGGTTTAACAAACAACCAGCTCAAAATACCATACAAACAAAATTAAGGTATTCCCACAAAGAGATAACAGGAAGATAGATAGGATTAATAAGCAAATTTTGTGCCCTACAACGAGAAAAGCAATGAAGAAAACAGACCATGAAAAAAATGACCAAATGAAATATACTAGCAATATAATTGTAAAAACTACAGCAAATTAAAGATTCACATGGACACATCACAAACATAATACTGTAGTATGTGTGAATAACCATATGAAAAGGAAAATATACCTGCCTCACAATGACATTACTTTGTTCACGAATAAATCCAACAGGCTGAAATAATGCCACAAGAGATCAGTTTAATGAAATAATAACTCTCTAGAAGTTTAAAAGAAAGGTAATAACATGGAAGGAAGAGATACATACGGACTGAGGGTAACAAGGATCCATTACTGCATAGCGATTCTCCTATGATTCAACAGAAGAATGTTCATAATAAGAATACTGATTTACATTAAAGTAAAAAGCCTGCAGAATTAAACAGTAAAAGAAGGCATCAGGAAAAGTGAAATGCTATCATCGATTACCCAAGTTTTGACTATGAAATACAACACTCCTACAATAAGGGAAAAGAAACTTCAAAGGCTTATCAAAGTACTTGCATATATAACTGCTTTAGATCAAATAAAGCTGAACAATTTGGCATAAATGTTCGTCCAAACACGTAAAAGCAAAAGATTGGCTGAAATGTAGAAATGAAATTTCAGTGCATGAGCCTCTAGCAATTCCAAGACTGGGAAGCGCTGGTCTCCAGTATTACCCCAGCATTACAAGCTCCCTTATTTTTAGTTCATAGTCATGATAGGAGAACTATATAATTGCATCATGCTCCACTTCACTTAAATACTCACAAAGGATGACCAATAAGGTCCAAAGTTCTTGGGCACGCACCAAGTGACTAAAATGAAGAAAATGTGAAAATGGAGAAAGGACATACAGTCGAGATTGATCAGCATGGCCCTCAAATTTTGAAATGACAGGATTCTACATCAAGCAGAAATTTATGATGGTTCCTAATTCCATGCAAATGACATGAGTTGCACGAGAACAATCTAATTGTAACTGCAAGAGCTAAAAAACTCAAATAACAACCATTCAACTACATTAACTAATCTCAATTGGTAAGAGAGCAATAAGGCTCTGTTTGGCAATGACCAAAAAAGTATGGCTAAAATTACCCATCACCAAAATCTTAAATTTACTTTAAAAAAACTTTAAAAAATTATTTTATATTTCATCTCACACAAATTCCAACATTAAACAATCACTTTATTTCACATCCAACACAATTCTCAATAAATTAATCAACTTTATTTCACATCATACACAATTTTTAATATAACTAACTTACTTTATTTCACATCATACACATTTTTCAAAAATGGCTAAAAATTCCAACTACATCTTCTTTTTTTTCTTATTACCAAACAAAGCCTAAGAGTCGTAAGGTCCTGGTAAAATGTCTATGTACTTACAAAATACTATCATTCTCATTGCACATAAAATTGATAAGGCAAGGTCCTTAATGCAAACTACATAAAGCAAGAGCAAATTACAAAAATCACCTGCTCAAAAGCAAACATAATATTTGCCCATTCCACATCCCTTGTGATAAGCAAATTATTTCTCATGAGAAGAGGAGCCAGTTTGACCTAGACAAGAGGAAATGCAACAAATCAGCTTTCAACATTGGAATTGCATGATATCAGCCAGTCAAACCAAACCTCCAGAGAATAAAAATTTTCATCTCAACAGCACCAATCACAATGAACTCTAATAAACAGACACCCATCAATAATGGACAAATGTCACCATTCTAGACAGTTGAGCAGCCTATTTTTTGTCAAAATATTGAAAACGCAATCTTTTTGAGGTGAACAAAGACATGCAAATTGGTGGGGACACAGATCAGCATCGAATTGGATGGCTAGGATGACGTTATGTACTGAATCAAAATTCAAATTCAAATTAATTAGAGCTATTAGAGATTTCCATATTAGCATTATTTAGATTTGATTTGATTTGATTTGATTCAGAGCATATCTGGAAGATTTGGAGACTCACCACATTTGGAGCTGATTTTATTTTATTGTAATAGAATTAGTTCCATATTTGCTTTTATTTATTTGGTATTTTATTTTCTGCATTTAATATTGTATTTTTAAATTTCTACATGGGATCTCTCTATATAAAGAGGTCGCCTTGCATTGTAAAGAGAAATAGCATTTGATGAATGAAATTATATTTGAGTTTTCTCATAGCTTAGACTCAGGTTAAGGGGTCGATATTCCGGTAAAGGAAAATGTAGGGTTAGCTTTTGGTGAGAATCCTCAAATTGGCCTAGTTATCCACTTTCAAAAAAAAAAAAAAAAAATTTGCGCACTCACCCACCTTTGAAGCTTGCTCCGCTCGCAGCGCCGTGCAGTTCTGCCAGACTCGTCTGACTTGCCAGCGGGCCTGCCCAGGCGCCTGACTGCCCGCGCGCCTGCCTGCGCACACTCGCCCGCCTACGCCAGCCCACGTGCCCGCCTGCGACCGTCTGCCCACGCGCATGCACCTGCCCGCGCGCCGCCTGCGCCCGCCCGTGCGCCCATCTGTTCTCGAGCCCGCGGGCCATTTGCGTTTTGTCCGCGCGTCGCCGTACTCGATCAGATCAATTAATTATCGTCAGTGACTCTTCTCCGATTCAAATCGCTGGTAAATTCTTTCTCGAACGCAGCTAAGCTGATTATTTGATTTCAACACAAATTATTCGCTTGACTTGGATTATTTATTTGGCTCTAATTGTGTGGCCCGATATTTCTTTGTGTGTCAATTACTGTTGGATTTAACTGTGAGACGTCTGTCCTAAATTCCTGAACCTCGGATCTGATTTATTGAATTTAATAGACGCCCTGATTTAAATTGATAAATTCTTATTTATCATACAATCCAGTTTAATTTTAATTTTAAGATATCTTAATTTACGGGATTCAAAAATCTTATTTATCATATAATTTATTTAGAAAATATTTTTCTCTTAATTAAAATAATTTGCTAATCAATTTTGCTGAATATAAATATAAAATATCATTGGCATCTTTTTCCGTCCCGCATCACAAATGCCATGCAATCCTTGCGGACTAGCTCACATTATTGTGTTACATAAACCACTAGCATAACCATATATGGTGGTTATGAATAAGCAGTCTAAAGAGGTCATAATATGATTCATATCCAATAGACAGAACAACAGCCAATGAGCAACTGTTCGGGTCCTTTTTCTTTAACAATTTTGTAACATGTATTTTTAAATATTCCTGTCTTCCTCAACTTCTCATATTGACACTTGATTACCTATTTACTAGCTTGACCTTCAATCTTGGACAACCAGAAAAGTGAAGTGACTACATGATCACATGGCTCAGTGATCCAGCACATAAGCATCAAAGAAAGCATGTTGAGAAATAAGCCAAAAAAGGGTCTGCTTACCTCTTCTGGGGTTTGTCGGTGAAAACGCCCATCATATTGCCTTATTGGTGTTTGCATCATAGCTTCATTTGCTTTCCATTCTTGTTCGGCTGGAATTGATCTCGCAAAGAATGATTTTACGCTTGGAAATATGAAAGAAGAATCAAATACAGAAACCTTGGTTTCAGCGCGTTGCAAATGCCGCCGCCTTCTTTTTCTCAACATGTCTTTCTTCCTCTTTTCTGCTAACCAGCTTTTTGCCAACCAGTCACTGCTTGTTGAAACCTCTCTTCTTATGGTGTACAAAAACTTCAGATTTAAAGCTGAAAGACCCTGAAGAATGTTTGCATGGAAGCAATTGTGCCGCGGCTTCAAAATTCTGTCTATAGGCATTGCATGGTCATGAAAGCTCATATTCGCATTTCTTGAGCATGCCTGTCCTAAAAAAGCAGAATAATGCCTCCCATAGTTGTTTGTCTCATGATAACATGCTGTGTGGACAGTCTTTTGAACCCAGAAAGCACTAGTCAAGGACCCATAGACACCTCTGGAGCAAAAGGAGCTGAGTCCAAAGATCCGAAAATCCATATTTGCAAACCTAGCATGCATCAGTGTGTAAACCGTATTCTTCAAATAAGTCTATCAATCAACCTGACCAGTTCTAACCTGAAAATAAATGCAGCAGCTATTACACATTGCAGGTATACTAGTACAACATGAATCATAGCAAAAAATTATTTTAATATTACTATGTGAAATAAAAATATTTTATTACTAAGGATTGTATTGGATGTGAAATAAAGTTAATCTTTTTATTAAACTATGTGCAAGATGTGAAATAAAATTAATTTTTAAGGTTGAAATTTGTATAAGATATAAAATAAAATTAATTTTTAATATTTAATTGTATGTATAATGTGAAATAAATATAAAATATTAATGAAAGTGTTTTTTAAGTAGTTTAAAAGATTTTTAGGTGATGCAAAATAATATGCAGATGAGATCCTAAACAGAGATCAGTAAATAAGATTAACAGATAACATAAAGTGCTACGAGAATAAATATCAATAATAATTAAGTGATAGTCAAGATGATGTCAATTTCATAGGCAAATCATTTTTAAATATTTAAAAAACAAGTCCAAATAATCTGTAGGTAATTTATCAACGAATTTAAGGCAATGTTATCTCAACAGATCAGAGCTAGCATATGCAATAAAGGGTATTCTCATAATAAAATATTATCTAACAACAATTAATTCACACAATAATATCCAGGTCGCACAGGTGAGCAAATCAAACAGTCGCAACAACAGAAATCACCATTAGATTTCACAGAATACTTGAAATATTCAGTAGGCTTTCAAATTTATCTCTGAATGAGAATCTGTTACCACAAAGACAAATCGCATTAACAAATCGATAAGCAAGCGTGAAAAGAACAACGAGTCAGTGAGGATGGGATCTGTGGGGCACGTAGCAACCGTGAAGGCAGCGTAGTGACCCGAGCCGAAACATGCGTGGATGGGATTACGGCTAGAAATTTATTTTTAGGAGGGTTTGTACTTATAATGAGTTTGAAATAATATAAAGGTTTAGAAGAGTTTGAGAAACGTTAAATTTTTTTAAGGTATTTAGGGATTCTCGCTTAAGGCTCGAACCCTTCTTTTTATCGGGATGTAACACACTAATATTTAAACTCAAATTGATTTCACTCCAAGATCCAAAAAATAAATAATACTAGTCCATGCCTTTATATAGGTTCATTATAATCAAAATTCAAATTGCAAAATTAAATACAAAAATAAAAAAGAGTTACAATATACTAAATCAAAAATAATAGAAAAGGAAACTAAATAAATATTAATTTGAGATTTGAAACTCCTACCCAAATAGATTAGGAGAGAGATTTCAAATTTAAATTAATTTCCTCCAATCAAGCCATTTACCAAATCTGCTGATGTCAATTCTCCATCATCGATATCACGTTGTGAGATTTTGGGCATTAAGTAGAGACTCTGTCTGGAATAAATCGACAATCCGATAACATCGTGTCCCCACTATTGGACCCCAACCAACAAGGCCTAAAAGTAGAAACAACAAAAAATGAACATTTTTTATGGTAACAAAAAAATTGAACATCAAGAGGAAGGAAAAGGGACAATTTCACATCCTATCAATAATTTGCTAGTGGCTCCAATCAAAAAAGAAAACAAATCCTAGTTGGACATACAACAAAAACAACCACCAAGCTTTATCCCACTAAGTAGAATCTGCTACATAAATCTTTTATTTTCATTACACTTTATCAAATAATAATTCCCTATTTGGACATCTTTCATAAAAATCAACGATATGAAGACATCATACTTATCAGCAATAGTAGGAAGCTTCAAGCAAGAAGTAATGTCATGTTAACGTGAAATTATGTTCAGGGCGAATAGACAACTCAAATCTCATCAACATAAAACTGTCTCCAAAGTGGCAATCAAATCCCAATAGATTAGCATGGAAGCAGCAAAGGAGAGCAAGTAAAAGAGATGCAACACATTTTTTACATGGAAAACCCTTGAAATGCAAGAAAAAGCTACAAGAGAAGAGAAGTAGTTCACTATATATGTAAAATAGTACATAAAAAAATACTGACTACATTAAGTGAAAAATAGAAAAATATTCATGGTTGAACAGAGTAAAGGAATAGCTTAAGCCCTTGAATGTAAGCTAGAATGGAACTTAGGTTGCTTCTTTTCTTTTTCATTTTTTTTTTTGATAGGAAAACTTAGGTTGCTTTTGAATTGCAGTGAGAGATGAAATTAGAGATATAATGTAAGAGTGGATATAACTGGAAACAACTAAGGTCTGGAACCCATTTTAATCCATTTTTATGGTATTATAGTAGGAGCAAGAGGTCCCAAGACAACCTTATTTCTATCAACCAGGCAGCTAAAAGGTGCTCTAGATATATCTACCCTATTTGGTTATTGTGTCAATAGATTTGCCTTGATCACTTACCCCCATACCAATTCTAATATACTGCTTCAATTTAATAGATGAATTGCACATAAATCTACTTGATCTGAAGGAATCATTCGATTATTGATTCTTTGGACAAGAATAGAAATTAGTTTTTTCCTCCAATATTGTTGATGATACTTTTAAGTCGCAGGTAGTTGTGAGGGTCGAAATAATTGATTTTTCTCTAATACTATTTAGTTTATACGAGTGATAATACTATTTAATCTAAGCTTATTGTTGGTGTTAAAATAATTGATTTTTTCACTTATTATAGTTTCTTCATCTAATACTTGATTCTTTTGCAGTAATGATATTCTTTTTAATTCCAACATTTTTGTGATGGCTTACAACTACCATGAGTCCTGGGATAATATCATGTGTTTGAACTGTCCAACACCAGCCTTTATTACTTGAATCCTACACCTGACCGGTCGCTACACATAATATACTTGTTATAATCTTGAGGTAGGCTTACAAATGGGTTGGGTCAGATCCAGAATGACCTATTCTAGATCAAATCCACAATAATCGGGTTGAGTCTTGATTAGGATCTGGGCAAGATTGTTCCGCAATTCACTCGGGTTCGAATCGAATTCGGGGTTGGATCAAGTCTAGAGCAATTGATTAAACATTTCTTATGCCCAAACTCAATATATATTTTAAGTCACAAAAATAAATTACAATATCTTACAAAAAAAAAAATCTAATTTAATAACAAAGTAATTTCAACGAATTTATTAATTTTCAAAAGATAAACTAAAAAAATAATAAAATTTCAAATCCAAATTAAATTGCTTTTCTTATGGAATAACATAAACTTCACAATAATCTAAATATACAAGCATCTATATCAAATATAACAGAAGTTAGACAAATATTTATGTTTTCAATATATATGTAATGAAATAGTTTTATACTTATAAGGATTTAAATATATATCTATTGCATATTTATAAATAAACAAGAGATTGGGGAAAAATTTTGATCGCATTAGACCCAATTTCAAGTCAAATAATTGATTTAACTTTTGGTACCATTAGCTGTCTAATCAAGTCAGAATTTGAGTGGACTCGACCCATTTATAGGCCTATGTGGAGGTTAGAAGGAGATTTTTCGCAGCACACATTGCATGAAAGCCTCTATAGATCTCAGTCCCTCCTCTTGAAGCTGGACGAAAGTCTATTATATCAAGACAAATGTAGGGAAGACGAAATTGCCTGATGATAAGTTGTCCAAACGGGCTTACATTTATCATTCTAGTCAACATTACACTACATGCACATTTTTTTTCTTGCAAATCTGATGCATGTTTAGCTCTTTGCTAATGCCCATGTGAATCTTTATAATTGGTTAGTTATTGATTTGGCATCTTGTGCAGATTGGACTAGATTAAACTAAAATTTCATTTCAATAAACTGGTACTTTGTTTGGCACATTTTCTGGCTCCTTGTGCAATATAACATCTTTTTTTACATTTTTCCCCATCATATTGTCCCTGTGATTTCGCTTATCATTTAGCGTTGTTGCTTTGGCTCCAATATACAAGTTGATTTTTATTTGATTCTCTACAATCCACTTGCTCACAAATGCAATCATACATTAGAGATTAGTCCATAGCATAGCAAGTGATCATGAAATGCAATGAGGATACATTCTTAAGTAATTACATAACAATCAAGAGATTTCAATCGTAGGCAAAACCAATTTAAAACATAAAACAAATGAGATCGATGGTAAATGGAAATCCTCCTAATAGACCGCGCCATCCAATATTCAATTATTCAGAGCTAAGGTAGCAGCAAGAGAATTCCTCACATAGCAAACACTCAACAATAATTATCATACACAAAATAATTGTCTAGATCAAATGATGAGCAATCGAACAACCACAATTACAGAAATTGCAGTTTAGGTTTCGATTTACCTCAATCATTGGCTTGAGGATCACTGAGATTCATAACGAAGATGCGAACCTAACCGGAGCCGGAAGCTTATGTGGCTGCCGCGGTGAAGGGAGGTAGAGAAGATCTGAAGCTTATATGATAGCGCCGGTCGGTCGTGCAGGCGTCAGAGACGATGCATGCGGCTGAATGAAGACACGGGGATGGAACTGCTTGCAGTGCTGGCACGGGGCAAAGCCCAACGGTGCCGGAGTGTCGGCGCTGGTGGGAGCGACGTCGGAGTGCGAAGGCGGTGGAGCCAAGCGAACGGCTGTGAGAGGAGGGGCTGCGAACCGAGGTCGGGGTTGTTGGAGGGCTTATGAGAACCCTTGAGAACAACGTTAGCGTGTGACAGTCCTTGGAAGTTGGAAGTATGAAATTCTTTCTTTTTAATATATATAAAAAGGGAAGTGAAATTCTAATGTAAACTGTTCATTATATATCTGACTTATAATTGAGCAGTACTAACACTGATACCAGTATTAGCCTCATGCTAGTAAAAGCTAGCGCAAAATCAGCCGATGTGAGCACTAAAATTGTGGAGCGTGAGATTATTACGATCTAATTGCAAGATATGAAACTTAAATCCTACATTGAAAGTATGAGATTTTAATACAAGGTTTTATACAAACTTTGAACTCTCTATTCTCATGAGCTAGTATTTGGGGTGTGGTTTTCCTAAAGTTCGTATTAAAGGCCAACACATATGGCGGTCAAAGGTGAGCATGTGGTAAGGCAAGGTTTGCCAAGCATTGTAGGTTGGAGGGTTGGTCCACTAGTCCACAATTGAGATCATGGAGGGCCCACGGGATCAGCTTAGATGAACTAGGTAGAGCGGTCACACGTCGGTGATATTTTACAAAAGAGAAATGAATAATACTTCTATATTTATGAGATGTTACATCAGTTGATTACGTTCTTCTGACAAGTAGTCTACAGCAAAGGAGAACTTAGGGCTAGTTACTAAGAGATATTAATGAGTTTTTCAAAAATAAATAGTACATTTTACTTTCCTATATAGTTTTGTAGCCTTGTAATCTTTGAAAGGATTTTGAAATCTTTGAAAGGGAATGTAACCTTATGATCTATTGACATCATCGAAGAATACAAAACTTAGGAAAACTATATAGACTCTCAATAATGACCTAGAATGATTTACTTATGGCACAAAATATCTAGATAGGATTTTAGGCTAATAATGTGCATATTATGATAAATCGATCCAAGATACAACTCCTTACAAGCAAATCCCATACAACACACTTTTAGAAGGATGCAGATCTTAGTGCCTAAATGGCTAAGCGACGTGGGTGGTCTGTCATGCCAGGTATTAATGATGAGCGCCTTCACTTGCCCATAGGCTGATTATCATGTAATAGGAGTAAGGCTATGATATGATAAGAGCTACTGACTAGTAGTGTATGTTAGTTCCTTCATTGTGATTATGTAATAATAATTGTTTTGAAATTTATTACAGTATTTATTTAGCTGAGTGACTAATAAAATTTTGAGTTTAATATGTATAGACTTGATGTTTTATGGCTAACTTGGCATTCACTCTATGGTTAAAGTGAAGAAGATTGAGAGTGGAACCATACTTGGCTTATGGAGTATTAGAGAAATCAAGATTTAAGTACAAGTATTCAAAATTGAGAAGATTTATTGAAGATCTTTTTATTGTTTATCATTTGTATATGTGTAAAAATTATTATAAGATTGTCTTTATAGTGTTAGAAGATATGGATTATGTTATAAGTACTTAGGACGTCGTAATAAGATAGTTGAAATATATTTAAATCAAGTTAAGTTGAATGAACTAACTAATATTTTGGTTTGTAGGTTAGCTATCTTCGATAAATCGATCAATAGATCAAATTGTTTAATAGATTAGCCGATAAATCAAAGTTGTCTGCTTGATCAATCAAAGGTAGAGTGTAATTTGATTGATCAGTTCTTTGATTGGTCAAAGACTTTGGTTGATCAACGTTGTTTGAAATGTAACATTGAGTTACCAATAGCTAAGTTAATTATATTATAATTATAGTAAATTAAATTTTAATTAGGGTTTATTCACCCCCTCTGGACTCATATCTAGATCCTACAGTCTGTTCGCATGATATTATTTGACTCGCCTTGAGCTATTTAACTTAAAGTCATAATTTGACCAGTTGTGCTTGGCTCATTTGGGAATGAAATTTGGATGATTTATCAGTTGATTAGCCTAGATCTACTATGTGTTGGAATTGACTAATGTGTCTGATTTGTTCCTTAATAATATATTTCAAAAAAAGGGAAAAATGACATAATTTAAAATAAGTTATTTAAGCTATTCTATTACATACTACGGGGTAGACTATAATCTCTTTTTTTTTATAGGCAATAGGCTATTTTCTTGACTAGAAAAATAGCTATTTGAATTCTAATGTTATTTTTGAGTTATCTTTGGTAGATCAAAAGGTCATTTTGGGTCTTGAAATTTTATTTAGTCATCCGACTATTCAACCATAAGAAATTGAACCTTGTTATTGGTCGACTAACTCATTTGCTCGATTGCTTGGTTGACCAAACATAGTAGTTAAGCATTTCATCTTTCAGCTACATTAACCCAATTTTACTCGATCCAACCAATCTAGCCATAATTATATTTTAGGTGAAGAAAGAAAGAAGAAAAAGCAATTCAAAAACTTCCGAGGCTTTCAAAATTAAAAAATTAATCAGATTACTCAACCATACATAAATGAAATACCTTCATGACGGGAGAATACAAACAAACAAAGATTAACGACAAAGCGTCGAAGCATTTCTAAATTGTTCACATGAATGCTCAATTGTGGTAGAACGTGCATCTTTGAATTATTATGTAACATCGTTTGATAGTCACGAGTCCTTCCCTTCACTTCCTCCACTTAGCTAAAAGTAGCGTGACAAAGATGATTAGGGAAAAGAAAGATAAAAATAAAGTTGGGAATAAAATAGAAAATGAAATTAGGGATAAAAGTTAACGTCTTATAACTTTTGTCAAAAAAATTACGCTAACATGTACATGGTGCCATCTATTAGGTAGGATGCCACGATAGAGCAAACATTTTGGTCTCGTTTATTTTGAAGTTAAAAATTAATCTGGTTTAATTTTAACCTAGCATATCACATCACACATAAAATTTAATATTAAAAATTAACTTTATTTCACATCCTACATATATTACTAAAATAATAACTAACTTATATCACATTCTTCACGTATCCCAACATAATAACTAGCTTTATATCACATCCCTCACATATTCCAACATAATACCTAACTTTATTTCGCATTATTCATAACTTTCAATAAAAAAATATTTCTATCTAAATTTAATTTTAACTTTATTAAATTTAACTTTACATACAAACAGACCTTTTGGGTCAATTATTGAGTGCTAATAAGGGTGTTAATATGGATCAAAAATTGATCGAAAATTGAATCGATTTCGAATCGAAATTAAGTCAATCTAAACGAGCCGATTAACGAACCAAAAGTTCAGCTCGGTGATGATTTCGAGCCAGAGTAAGCTCGGCTCAACCCAATTCAAGATCAGCTCAATTTAAAAAATATATATATATTATAAACTGAGTCGATCTCAAGCCGAGCCTACTCGGCTCGAGATCAGGTAAAAAAAATTAATTGAGATTTTTTTCTCGAGCCGGCTCGAAGCAGTACCCAATCGATTTCGAGTCTATCAAAATGTGATCAATCTGATTTCAAGCTGGTATTGGTTCGACTCAAAATCGGATCGATAATAGCTCTAAGTGCTAATGTTACAGTATTATTATTTTTTTTAATTACAGACTTAGTTTTATTATTATTATTTTTTTATTAAGACTAAAGTTTTTTTTTTTTTTTGATCGAAAGAAGATCATAGTATTATTCTTAAAAAAAAAAAAGAAAAAAAAGAGTAGATTCTGATCTAGCAGGATTCACTGAACTGGTTGCCGGTGGGATGATAACCTTTCCGGCTAATCCTGAATGCATGCGGACTGACCGGTTCTTTCCCAACAGGTTCGCCGGTGAACAACTGCGGAACCGGCCCGGTTGAGGGCAGCTTTGACCGAAGGAGGCCGGCGAACCCTAAGGTGATGACGTCGTACCATGATCTGTCATCTTCCCACTGGAGTTCTCCAGTGTCCCCTGAAACTCTCTGTACATCAGATTCCTCATCAAACCTCGTCTCTCCCGCCCCGCTACAGCGCCACAATCGTAGGAAGTGGGTGCTCGTCTCCATCGTAGACGTGGGCGATGAGACGAAGGGAAAGAGGAAAAGAGTATAAAAGGAACCTAGAGGAGGTAGAACCCTAGCTTGGAAGGCGCGATGATGAAGAAGCGAACATCCGCCGGCTTCGTTGCGCTCTTGATGGCTCTTGTATTGGCCGCCTTCGTGACAATGAGGATCCAATACGAGCAGCTTAAGGTCTTCTACTCTTCTTCTGTCTCCATAGCGTTTTCCCTCTATTATGTTCTCTCTTTTTCTCCTGTCGTTACTTGGTTTGATTGCGCCAGGCGGCAGGAAGGCTTGACGGGCGAGCGTCCATCCAGGTATGGATCGGGAAGTGCACGGTTTTACTCACATTGCGTGCTTTCACACTTCGCGCGCTGAGGAAATGTTTGCTGTTTGGCTTTCTTTGGTTTCAAAAGCAGTTCAGAACCAGCATCGCTTCTCTTCCGCGTGGCATCGTGGAATCGACGACGGACATGGAAATGAAGCCCCTTTGGGATGGTTCTGGTTTGAAAGTAACTTACACCCTGACCATGCTTTGGTTTTCTATTTTCTTTCCCCTTTCCTCCATGGGAGCGCTGAGGTTTATATGTCTGCCCAAGTTAAATCTGGAAAGCAGCCAGCGAAATTGATGAGAATCATGTATTGGTTATGGCGTTTGACGTAATGGAAGTTTTGTTATTCGTGGTGAATTAGAGCATGTTTGATATAATTACAGATGTAATTAATCCATGCATGCACTTTCTTCAATATCTTTGTATAACTTTTTTTTAGTAATTGAATGGAAATCGGCGTGTTGATTGCTCATAAGGCTGAATTGTTTTCCTTTTTGGAAAGGCAAGTTACTCATCAACAGGCTGTCATGCGTAATAACAGGAAAATGATATGATTTTACTATCTGTCAGAGGACTTAACCAGACCAGACGTTAACTTTGCCTCCATATGGTTTTAAGTTTCAGTAGAAAAGCAGCACAAAAGAATATCTGTGCGAATGCTAACGCATTTTTTTTATTTTTTCCTGAGAAGTTTTTGTTTTCTCTCATGAATGGTTTACTATATGTGAATATGACCTTATATGGATGTTATCGAGTTAATGGTACATTCTTTTTTCTTTTTAGGATAGCAGTCTAAATTTCACCGGTCTCTTGGCAATTGCTGCTGGTATATCACAAAGACAAAATGTGGACAAGATAGTCCGCAAGGTATTGCACACTCTGGGTATTTTCAAAGAGTTGATTTTTATCATCTTACTTACTTGTTATTGACATCTATTATGTATTCGCTCTTGCTGCCTCAGTTTTTAACAGATAACTGCTCCGTCATACTTTTTCATTATGATGGGAATGTGGATAGCTGGCATGAGTTTGAGTGGAGTGATAAGGCAATACATATAGTTGCTCAAAGCCAAACAAAGTGGTAAAGCATCTTCATGAGGGGAACAATAGCACATTTTTCTTTCGAAGAATTGGAATTTTTCTTTTTTCCTTGACCACCTAGGCTATTTAGCCAACTGCTTGTTTATTATGTTTGCAAATTTGGTAGTATCTCTGGATAAACATGAATAGTGTGCTGATCTCTTAAATTTTGCAAAGAATTATTTTATTAAACGTGTTATATAATCTAAGTTGATGTTATTTATGTCTAGAAACATTTATTGCAGGTGGTTTGCCAAGCGCTTTCTGCATCCTGATGTGGTAGCTCTGTATGATTATATTTTCTTGTGGGATGAAGACATAGGGGTGGATTATTTTCATCCTGGAAGGTACTATAAGGTCAAATGTCTAATTTTTTATGTTCATGTTAGGCTTTTGTAAGGAATAATATGTGCCTATGAGTCATGCTTTCATTAAAGTGATAAGATTTAAAGCCTAGTTCAGGGATCTGTTGAATAGCCATCTAAGACTCATTACTATATTTGAGACTTTCTAGTTGTTTAATCGATGAAAGCAGTTGAATCTATTGAACCCTTGTTTGGTTAATGGTATTGTTTAAAAGTTAGGTTCAAGCCATTTCTTTGTTTCCTTTATTGTAATGAAAAATCAACTTCAGTTCAGTGTACATAATCCAGTCACTTAGGTAGTTGGCCTTAAAGGAAAAGGATGACCATTAAGTGATTGGATGATTGAATTGTGACATTATTAGGGATCGATCTTATTATTTATCATGTAATATGATCAACTCACCCTTTGGAGACAGTTTAAATTTCAGTTACTGGACATCTTTAGATAGTACTTTTCATCTTTCTTTTCAATATCTGGATAATGCAGGCTGCTATTACTTCTTTTACTGTTCCATTATTGATTGTATGGTTGGAGTCAACAGGGGCCTTGTGAGGCCAAGTGCCGTTCTCTTTCACTCCCTTTATTTAATATAGTATGCCTTCTCTTAACATCAATGTTAAGAGAAGGCATACTATAAACTGCCTTTCCTAATTTGTGGTAATCATGAAGATCCCTTTGTTCTCAAGGACTGTCCCCTGTGAAATATCTCTATTGTACTTCCTGTGGCTTCTGGTAATAGGTCAACAAGTTTATTGTAATATATATGCATTGGCAGATGCAGCTCTGTTCAGATCCATATCAGCATCTGTTTTTCACTATATTTTCAACTTGGTGTACAGGAACTAACGATTCTGTACAGTTTAGGCCTTTTACAGTTTGCAATATTTCTTATGTATTAAGCTCCTATAGATTCTATCCATTATACTTTATTGAGATTTTATTTTATTTTCTTCCTCACTAGTCCACACCGTTGGAAATGAAATGAAAAATCGATGCACAGGTACATGCAGATAGTTTTTTCTGAAGGATTGCAGATTTCACAGCCTGCTATCGACCCTGGGCTGTCTTCTGACATCCATCATCGAATTACAATTCGTAACAGAAAGAAAAAGGTTCACAGGTCAAAACAGCATGTGTAGCAGGCTTGTCATTGTATTGTATCTTTATATTGCTGGAAAGTTTATTTTGCAGCTCCTTATACCTCAATTCTTCTTTGTCAGGCGAGTCTATTTTTTGGGGAGTGTAAATTGCTCTGAAGAAAGCAAAGGACCACCATGTACTGGGTATTATTTTCCTCAATCAATGAATGCCTTCTATTTGTGTGATAAGCATGTAGTTTACTATTGATATTTCATTCCGAGTTAGATTTCTTTTGCAAATGCCAATATCAATTGGGTGGGACTAAGGGTGAGCAAAATGCACGAAATTCGAAACTCGCTCGTATTTTACTCGATTTGAACTTGACTCGATTTTCATGACTCGAAATCAACTTGCTCCAAATAAAATCGATTCAACTTATAATCAACTCGGTATTTGTATAATGATATGTATTTAGGCTTTCGAGATGTGTATTAATATATTATATATATGACTATGTTATATGAGGTATATATTGAAGAGATTTGAGGTACATACTGACGGGATTTACATATAAGTCACTTTAGGATCTACTTTTACTGCACATTCGGGTATGCCTTTGATTTTGGACGTTAGAGTCCTATCTCATTTGTCTGATAATAAACAATTATTTACCTTTCTCACTTTATCCTCTTAGCCTTTGTTATCCTTGTTAATGTCTCTTCATCACCTGTTGTGGAAAATGGTTTATTTTGCTTTTCTATTTTGGATTATGTGATGTTCTTTATGCTTCACATTTTGGTGTCAATTTACTTTCTATTCATAACTTCTATCTGCTCATAATGGTTTTGTAATCTTTTATCCTACTCGTTTTTTTTAAAGATCTTCAAATGAAGAAAATGATTAGTGGTAGTACTGATGTTGGTGGAGATACTACCTCTTTGGATTTGGTTCACCCGCCTTTGTTTCCTTTCAGGCTTCTCAATGACTTCGTAATAATGGCATTATCATCTTGGTTATCCTCCTACTCATCTTGCATTTGTGATATTTAGTATGTCGTCAAGTCTAAAATTTTATTATGAAACTTGTAAATTTGGCAAGCATCATAAAGTGTCTTTTCCTTCTATTTTAGTGTCGTCTAGTTAGTCTCCCTTTAATTTAGTTTATTCTGACATTTAGGCTCTGTTTGGCGTGAGGCCTAAAATCAGAACTAAAATGGTACTAGTTTAAAATACAATAATAATAATAATAAATAAAATTTTAAATTATTTTATACAAATTTTAATATAAAAATAATATTATTTTACTTTACATACTCAATAATTTTTAATTAAAATATTAACTTTATTTCACATCTTAAATCAAAATATTCGATTCAACCTATCATTGCCTCTTTCTCGTTTTATATTGGCAAAATCCAGCAATTTAACTTTGTTTGCTGGAACTTTTATCGACCTATGACTTATATGTCGAAACCATCTAAGCTAATTCTTTTTGAATTTATCTTCAATTGAGGCTACTCAAACTTTCTCGCAGATATACTCATTTTTTATTACAAATCACCCATTTTATTTATGTGTTTCTGCTTTGTAGGCCAGCATTCTGTATCGTTGGCCTAACAACTATTCTATTAAATTTATCTTTAAGTGTAAGTAAAATCTTTGTATCACACAATATGCTAGATGCATTTTTCTACTTTATCCAATCTGTTTGGATCTTGTTAATAACATCACTATTTATTTTACCATTATTTTATATGATTGATCCATGATATCTAAACTCTTTGCTTTTCTTGATAATTTGATCATCAATTATCATATTCCTATCATAAGTATTTTTTTAATGACTAAAATTATATTCTATATATTCAATTTTTGATCTGTTAAAGCGAAACCTTTAGATTCCAATATATTTTTTCATAACTTGAATTTTGACATAGTCTTTTCTCTAGTCTTATCAATAAGGAGAATATCATCTACAAAAGCATGTATTAAGGCACTTCTTCTTGAATGTGTCCGGTTAAAATCTTCATAACCAATTTTAAAAGATATGAACGTAAAGCTGAACATTAATGTAATTCAATTGAAATAGGAAAATTCTTAGTCAAATGCTATTGTATTCGAACACAAGTAATAACCCCTTTATACATGTCCTGAATAATTTGAATTTAAGTAGTATAATTTTTTTTCTTCTAAAATTCTCCAGAGCACTTCATTCCTAGTTTTCTTTTTTCTAGAGTACCAAAATTTGAAGCTTGAGCTATCAATTTTTTTGGTTTTCTCCTATACCCATGTCGTTTTTTGAAGGCACAAGATATTAATCTTCTTATGAACCATAATATCTAACAACTATATTAATTTGCTTGTTAGGATGCTTATATTCCAAGTTCTTAGTCTTATCCTAGTGTCTTAGACTACTTTTTAGCCCTCATCTGGCCATGATGTGGAAACCCTTGCTCACTTATCACTACACCTGGATGTTGATACTTTTCACTGTGTTCAGGCAATATAGCATGTCGCTTTTTGGGAGCTTTAGCTCAATTTCTTAAAGGATTGTCATGTTGGTTCGACAAGTTTTACACTAGTTGTCGGCTGTCTAATGCAATCTTTCTCGTTTCTCATCCAGGGCTTGGAATTCGATAATGGCGCGTTAAGTATGTAAGCTTTATACAATAAAAAAAAATATGCACGCTTTGAATGGGTAATATATGGTTTTAAACAAACCTCAAGAATTTGGCTTGACAAATTCAGTAAAGGGGCTTCTCAGGTTCTAAAAAACAATGTAGCTAATCACTCTATCTTCATTAAATATACTGAGGCTGAATCAGTAATTCTAGCTGTGTATGTTGATAATATCATGTTAATAGTAAGCAATCACACTAGTAATCTTGAACTCAATGAACATCTTAAACACAACTTTGTCACTTAAAGTTTAATCATCTTAAATAATTTCTTGGAATTGAAATTGCCTAAGGAAAAAGAGGGGTTGCTCTTTCATAGAGAAAGTATGCAATTAATTTACTTGAAGAAACTGGGATTCTTGGTTGCAAACCAGCAAATAATCCTATGGAAACTATAGCTATCTCTAAAGATGGAGATCCTATAAAAGGTGCCTCAGCCTACAAAAGATTAGTTGGTAAATTATTATATCTAATTGTTACTAGACTTAGTATTTCTTTGGCTGTTGGGGTTGTAAGTCAGTTTATGCAAAACTCAAACAACAGCATTGGAATGCAGTTGTTAGGATTCTAATGTATATCAAATAGCCCCTAGGAAATACATTATTATATAAAAGAGCTAGTAATTTACATGTTAAAGCATATTTTGATACTGATTATGTTACATCTGTTGTTGATATGAGGTTTATTACTGGATTTTGCATATTTGTTGGTTTATAATAGAGTATAGAGCTAATGGTTTACACATCATGAGAAATGATGTGAGTAAAATTCATAATGAGAGATTTAGATTTTCAAGTCAATGAGTCTATGGTGATATATTGTGATAATAAAGCTATCATTTATATTGTTAGCAATCTTATATTCACGAGAGAACTAAGCATATTGAGGTTGATTATCATTTCATTAGAGATGTTATACTCACAAAGATAATTATTACACTACATGTTAATTCGAAAGAGCAACACTTGCAAACACCTTTACAAACCCTCTAGGTTCTTAGTTTTTTTATCTTTTTAACAAGCTAGAGCTATATTATACCTATGCTCCAGCTTGAAGGAGCGTATTAGACTATTTATGTTTTATTCATATTAGATCCAATTAATTATTTTGTACCTGATGTTTTTTGTGCCTCCTCTCACATAACTCTCACAATATATATGTGAGAGAAACCTAGTAAAATAATTTTGCTCTCTTTTTTAGTACTGAGAGCCTTACATTGTAAAACATTTTAAGTGTGGCCTTTTTTTATTTTCACTCTTTTATCAATTTTCTTAACCAGTTTTTTTTCATGAAAGTTTCCCCTTATCTCATGATATTTGGTAATCTGATATTATTGATAGATGGGTTGAGGGTATGGTCCCTGTGTTTTCCAGAGCTGCATGGAAATGTGTATGGCATCTTATCCAGGTTATTTTGTTATTTCTTCCTACTTTTTCCCTTATTCTATTTGGGTTAGGTCTCTAAGATCCAATATCACATTATGTGTTAGGTGCTTGACATGTGCTGGGTGCTCAAAGTAATTATAATTGCTGTTCTACTTAGGATGTCTTTGCACCATTTCATGTAGGCAGACTTTGGTTTAGAAAAAAAATTTTTTTGAATCATTAGCTTTGTTTTTTCTGGGCTTTCTTATGCTCTAACCTTTTTTGGACGTAGTTTATTCTCCAACATCTACTTCTCTCTAGCTTCTATTTTAGTTGATGTTATTGGTTGATGGGTGAACTTTACTGTAAACACATATAATGCCAACAAGGTTAATTTGATCATTTATTTGTAATCACATAGATAATGAAGAGCTCAAAATGTTTAAGCTTGATATATTTTAATTGCTCCTGGGATTTGTATGGCATAAAATATGCTTATTGAAGTGAAGGTTGGTTCAGCAAGATATAGTTCTATATTTTTGTTTGGCGTTCTGCAACATTTAGGACTTTTTTGGTTGGAGGTCATGGCCAAGATGGTCTCAAACTATTTCATTAAAAAAAAGAAATTATTTTTCATTCTCAATATGTCAACTTCAATCTAAAAATTTCATTTTATATTATATTCTACACAATTTTTGACACATTATACTTAATTTTTTTTATTAATTTTTTTAATAAAATGGTTGAAGGCCATTTTGACTATGGTCTACTCCATTTGTTGCTTTGATAAAAGAAAATCCATTATAATTTGGTTAAAAAAAGTCTATCGTACACAATTTTTTTTTTTTGAATAAGCTTCAATAAAAAATAATTTTCTTTCACATCTTAATAAACTTTT
Source organism: Apostasia shenzhenica (assembly GCA_002786265.1). Taxonomy (NCBI): domain Eukaryota; kingdom Viridiplantae; phylum Streptophyta; class Magnoliopsida; order Asparagales; family Orchidaceae; genus Apostasia; species Apostasia shenzhenica. The sequence goes on from KZ451906.1 coordinate 5,034,597, forward strand.
ACAAATTTCAATATAAAATGGTAATTTATTATCACATCTTATACACATTTTAATACAATTATCTACTTTATTTTACATTTTAGATAAATTCCAACATGACAAACTGATTTATTTTACATCCAACACACTTACGTGTATGTGACAATATTTGTCACAATTTAGCCTTCTTATTCGAGCTTTTTTTTTTCCTATTTAAGGTTGTAAGCTCAGCTGACCTATGCCACTGATTGCAGAATGATTTAATACATGGTTGGGGATTGGACATGAAACTTGGATACTGCGCTCAGGTATAAAATCTTTGCTTCAATTGCATTCATCCTCATTGTTTGACTTGTCATATTTAGCTGGCAAAGTTAATCAGTTTGTTTTGGTGCACTTCTGATCCTGAATATTCGGATCTGTAGAATTACTTGATTTTGTCTCAAAATTGTGTTTGAAAAGCTTTGGTTTTCATGACTCAAGTCCTGAATACGAGAATGCTGTTGTTTTGATTGTTCCCCACCCCACACCGCGCGCACGCACACACACACACGACCTTTAATATTGTGCAGGAAACTCATCATGCAGTCTTAGGAAAACCCACAGACTAATAGAGAACCTCTTGTTCGGAAAGAACAAGCATGGAAAACTTTGTAATGGACAAAAATTCTCATAAGATTGTCCCAATCAAGGCGCAAAATTAAAATGATTTCCGTTGTTATCTCTCAAGATCAGGCATCCTATCTCAAAACAAATCTACTGCATTTTCTTGTGTCTCCCACTGTAAAAGAAGCATTTTCTTCATGGTTTCTATAAACGTTCCCTTGACCATTTTTAAATTTCAAATTTGATTTTGTCATGTGGCTGGTTCTGTGATTCTTTTATTTGATCACATTGTTTTGTTACATTCCTTAATGTATTTTAGGGAGATCGAACTAAGAATGTTGGAGTAATTGATAGTGAATTTGTTGTACATCAAGGAATACCATCCTTGGGTGGAGTCTCTGCCAATAAGGTTCTTCACTTTCATGACTTAACATTTTCTTTCTTTTCCTTGTTGTTGCTTACTTGATGTGATTTTACTGAGAATCTTTTGCAAATCTATATTATGATAAAAGGTTAACGGCCTCCTTATCTCCTCATTCTTCAAACGCACAAAAAGAACTGTGTTAAAATGATTATTTTTTGTTTTTGGACTGTTACTTTGGCATGAATAGATTTTCTACTGGAGAGCTAATCATTGGAATGTATGTTTATGATCTCATGAGTTTACTGTTTTTGTTATCATGAAGAAAATACAATATTTATATCTGGATATAAATCTGTCATAGCAGCATGTTGGTTTTTGCCATCCATGTAAGCCCTTGATATTGGAGGGCTTATCATTATTATTCTTTTTAATCCGTTGTGTTATCTGCAAAACTGGATGGAAGAACAAACAAAGTAGAGGTGGAAAGGTGCGTAAGTTCATTTAATTATAGATCATAACAAGCGTATGAATAAAGAGGCCCTTGATCTTCACAAGCTCATCCCGTGGCTAGAGCTTGTGTTAATAATTTTTCTACATCCTTTTCTCCGATTCATTTGTTTCTTAAGTATGAATCATTACTTGTGGACGTTTTCTTGGATTTTACAAGTGATTTATGAGGGTTGTTTGCTATTGCAGGCATCAAGCCATAGATCAGACTCAAGGGTCTTGGTAAGAGCAGCCTTGAACTTTGTCATTAGAAATAATTTTAACAATGATTCTGCTTGAAATTTTATTTTGGAAAATAATCTTAAATTTAAACATTATGGTCAAGTTTTCAGGTCAAAGTTGTATTTTGAAAGTACAGTTTTAAGCTTTTGTTATTGGAAGTGGTATATTCATGAAGCATAAATTTGTCATTGTAAAATGCAATTTGGGACCAGCTTAAAATGATTTTTTTGAAATTATGTTTAAAATGGTATTATATTTTACCCAGAATGATTAAAATATAATATTGCCCGGATTTAACTTTGGTCAGTTTACCCTGCCAGCTTGACAAAGTTTTGGCATATGATCATTGTTGTGCGGTCAAATTACCGCATCATCTCAACCATATACATGGAAGACATTACGTTAAGAGAAACTCTCAACAATTCTCAAATACGAATTATTCATCTGACCTTGATTCGTCGAATAATTCATACCGAGGTAAAGCCAACCCGGAGCTAAAGGGTCTAATCGAATCACCCATCCAAATAGCATACTCGAATAGTTTACCCAATTAGGCTATTTGAATTTGCCTTCTCTCTTTCTGCCAGGACAATTAATGCAATTTTAACCAACCATGCTTCCACAGTATAATGCATGAGCCTATAGAAGTACGCCTCAACTAATAGGGTAGTCTTCTACTATGGGCTAGCCTGACAATAAATCTATACCTGATAACTCTTCTATTCCACCATAGCTATTCCTCACAGTATAGAGACCCCTTCTTCTTTTGATCTTATTTTTCTAATCTTGTAACATTCATTATTAGTAGAAAATATTTGTTTTTCTTTTCTTAATACTGTATTTTTTAGTTTGAATCATTTTTCAAATAATCGTATCTTTCATAGCTCTTGGTGGTTGACTTATCTCCAGATTAGAAGGCAGTCGACAGCAGAGCTAGAAAAATTCAAGAAGCGATGGAGTAGGGCCGTTGAGAAGGACAAGGATTGGAGAGATCCCTTTGATCTGCCGGAGCGATAATTCAAAGAAGTCCCACATGACAGTTTCGGTTTGGAAAACTTTGGGATCATATTGCTCTTCTTTTTGGGTTGATTGCTGTTCGTATATTAACGGTAATTATGTAAATTTCAAATTGAATCTGTGCTATCTCAGTTCTCATCTCGCAGGCTCACTTTATACCTTTTTGGCAGATGTATACTCAATTTTCAGCACGAAAAGTTACCGTTGGCCTTGCAAGCCCCTACAGATGAGTTGCAGATATTCGAAAATGATACAGTGGGACAAGTTCATTTCTCGTTCAAAGTGATTACTCCATAGCCCATCCTGTTGACTTTGTAGTTTAATCTTTTTTTAATGATTGTTTTTCAATTTCTGCCCTCTGATTTGACTTGATAGATGAGCTATTTATATGAGGCAGGTTTCAAAACGACTAACCATCATTAAAAAAAAAAAAAAAAAACTCTACAAATTTTATTTATATTGGTGCTATTTTATAATCTTAAATATTATATGAATATTTAATTATAATTTAGTCATGGTAATATTAGTAGTGTTACTATCATAATCTGCATAATAAATTTTGATTGGAGAATGTGTAAATAAAATTTTTCAAAATAATTGTCTGAAAACAAAACCCAGAGCTTATGATCAGATCTCTGTTTTATTTTTCCATGTTAAGTTTTTGGAGTGAATTTGTACCTGATACATGCCTCTTAATAGGGGGATCCATTTCATTTCTTAATTTCCTATGTATTTCATGTCTGATTTGATTATAGTTGATGAAAATTTCTCTTAATATATTCTGTATTGAGTTAATTCATCAAACATCTATGCTGCATGATTGTGTTTTGAGTTCCTAAATTGATATGCCCAATTTAAAAATTATAATATGGTGTAATTTGAACCTAAAATTCTGTAGCACTCAGATAAATTTTTTCCCTCACTGAGTTAGCAAAAAACTGATGATATTAGTGGAAATTTTATGTTTAATATGTTATATTAATTACATCTAATTATGTTTGGTTTTTAATAAAATGTTGGACTGGCTTTAATCAAAATGAATTTGAAATTTTATTATAAAAATAAAAAACTGATAACTAAATTAATTTCTTAAGCAGGAGGCAGTCATCCATGGAAATATTACTTTTTAGGAAGAATTATATATATTTATCATTTTTAATATTTATCTATTGAAATACTTCGAATAATCACCTCGAATAAGTTCAACGAAAATTTGATGCAGGGTCTCTAATTTGAAATGATTCCAATTGCGGAAATTCGATTTTTTGAAAATGTTTTTCAAATAAAAAAATATTTACATGACTGACCAGCCAGCTATTGTGTCAATCCATCGATCCAGCGCTCGTCGAACGAACAGCATGGTCCTTCTTCTTCTGGGTTCTTTAAAACCCTTCCCTCTCCGCTAAACCCTCGTTCGTTCGATTTGCATTTCCTCCTCTGTATTTTCTTAACCTAATAGGTAGCCCAAGTGATTGCAGAGCTGGAGATCCGGGATTTCTCGTCTCTGTTATTCTCCTCTTCGATCCATCATCCATTCCCCCGTTTTAATCGTCTGTAGACGACTTGCTGATCAGTTCGAAGCACATGCAGCTCGCTGCAAGAAGGCTTGCCTTCTCATCGTCCCGGTGCTCCAGAAAAGGTAACGGAATGTTCAGAACTTCCCTTGATCTTTCTTCGCCATGCTTTTGTCTTTATTTGTTGTTGCAGCTGAAACTTATGGAAGAACCTAAAAGAAATTGTAGAAATTTTCTTGCTAGGTTTTCGGGATTTTTCTTAGCATTCTGAGTAAGAGGTATTAGGGTTGAAATTGTTATGATGATCAGAGCATCGTTTGGTGGCTTACAAGTCGATATTAATGCTTATGTTTTTGGTCTTATGAGCTGAAGTTTTGATTTTTGTTTTTCTCCGTTTCATTTTCATCTCGCTGTTTGTGTGTGCTATGACAGCTCGTTGTCTGCTCCTTCTAAGGGGCTCTTTGAACATCTATTCTTGAAGGTTATGTTTGAGTGAGTTTCGTAACAGACTTGTTAGCTTATATTATAATTCTTGCATAGTGTCCAATGGAGCAGGACCATACAAGTCATGGCATTGGAAGAAGGAAAGACATTCGCATTTTCTGTGCATATGAGAAAAAGTTTTCATGTGATTATTTGTTATTTTTATTCCATAAAGTATGACATAAGGATGAAATTAATATTGAGTTAACTTTTAAGTCTTCAAGTGCTTATGTGAAATATGGGGATGATTTACCAATTTTAAATTTAGCTTACAAATGTGCAAAAAATATCTGCAGCAACTGATTTAAGATTGCTTACTCCACTAATAACTTCCTACATGATGGAGCTGCTGCCTGAGAAGGCATTATCCTATCAAGTGTCCATTAAAATGCCAGCAAAATCATAATTCTGATCATCTTTCGATAATCTTAGAAGACTTCATTGCTTCACTTTTTCTCCTTTCTTCCATTTTTCTTGATTGATCAGTATACATTAGGCTTCCTTAGCTGACTATAATTGCAGGAAAATCTATATCATAATGGATATGCTTGATTACCAATCCAATATCTATTTTCTTCTCCAGCATCAAATAAATTTTCTCCTCTTAAACTTGCCAGATAGATAAACTTAGAGAAAGTCGGCTTCGATGGTTTGGACATCTAAATCGCAGGCCAATTGAAGCTCCAGTTAGAAAAATTGAGTTACTGGATTTTGTCCATGTACAAAGAGGAAGAGGGAGACCAAAGAAGACATGGCAAGAAACTATAAGGAGTGATCTTAGTTACTTAAACTTAGATAAGAATTTGGTAACTGATAGAGCGCAATGGAAACAAAGGATTCATGTAGCCGACCCCACCTAGTGGGATTAAGGCTTGGTTGTTGTTGTTGTAAACTTGCCAGATAATTTTTATTACTCAAATTTCTACTTGATCGCACCACTAAAGATTTTTATTTTTTTATCTGTGTAGAGTTCTGTGATAAAACGAATGCAGCATTTCAGTCAAATATTCAACGGCATTGGAGATCATCTTCTGCTGCTGTTTCTCCCGACTCTTTTAAACAGCAACGTGGTCAAAAGAAATTATCAAAAGAAGAGAGGCGTGCTATGGTAGAGGGCTTCGTTGAGAAGTAAGATTTTTTTGATTTAGGCTTAATCACGTGTCATGCATATCAAACATTACATGTTCAAGATTATGCAGCATGAGCACTGAAATGATAGGATAATACTAATTTGATTAATTCAATTCATTCTGACTCCATTTTAAGTTGGAGGGTTACAAGTGGGCGGATGCTTTCCGCACCTTGCTTGAACACAAAAAGGCTCATGCACACACACCAAAAAATAAAATAAAACAAAGGTAAGATGGGATATTCGTCATTAAGTACAGTTGTCAGCACTTAGTGAACAAACTAGGCTGGTCGTTTGACAGTGGAAGGATGTTGGCTTACATAATGATTTGAGTTTTTGATGCAGGTATAGGGCTTCAAATGCTGGGAAATTTCCAAGTGTTTCCTGTGCCCAAAAACAGGTTGGAGGTTCTTATTACATAATAAGAGAGATTGTTCAGGAATTGGAGTATAATCATAAGAGGGCACCTCTAGAAACTGAAAAGGAATTTAAGTTAGGAAGGGAGGAAATTATCAAGTGTAAAAAGTCTACTCTGAGTGGTGAGCCTATTATTTCAGTAGAAAGTAGACAAAACTCCATCAAAGAGTACGCAAACCAATCCGCTCAAATTGCAGAACATTCAAACGGAAAGTTTGTAGAAGGCACTGGAGCTTCCAGTAGGATTTCCGTGGCTTATTCTGACAATAAGATGGACACCAGAGCACACAAGCAGGTTACCACTAAGAAAGTGACTGCTGGTAGTGTGGAAGATAGGCATTTGACTTTTAACAGAGTTCAAACACAAGCTCATATTAAAAAGCCCTCACACACCGAAGAGGTAAATAATTGTTTTTAGATCCCTAGTTTTGATTGTTTAGATTTCTATTCATTAGATTTCCCATTCACCATGTCAAATTCCTATATGTAAAACATAATTGCCACAATCTTTCAAAAAAAATAATTGCCACTAACTTCCCTCCACGTACTGTGCATTTTTTTCTCTCATGCTCTTGCGTTGTGTTTAGGCTGCAACTTCAGCATCTTTGTTATTGGAAGCTGAAGAAAGAAGTATGCACCTTTCTCCCGTTGAGACAAAAAATTGTGTAAAAGATGCAAACTCTGCCACTCCCTCACAAGATTCACATAGTCCTGAGCAAATGCAGACTAGCACTCAAGAAGCCTTAAGATCTGAAGCCCTTATTCCGTAAGCTTGGCTATTCTAATTCATTGAATTGTCAATACTTGGCTAGGTTGAGAAAATGTTGTGTTTGATTGACTTATTTGTTTGGATTTTTTCAAAATTTCTTCCTTTTAATCATTTTTTTATAACCGTTTAAGTGCAGTCCTAATATAATAATAAATGCAGTATTCTTCTGATCAATTGAGGAAAGTAGGTCTTGTATTCTCTAAACATTCATTATACTGTATGTAGATGAATTACCACTACGTTCTTACAATTGGAATAATAACAATTAGGTCCCACATTTTTTAAAAATTGAACTAGCATCAATCATTATTGTTTTTTGACAGCCTTTAGTTCGGACTGCCTATTTAGTTAGTAGTGTTGCAGGGTAAATATGGTAAAGACATGAAATTTATATACATTTGTTCCCCCATTTCTCATGTTCCACAAGAGGATGCTTGACTTGATGTTTATAGAGGTTGATGTCATCAAAAGCAATGTCTAAACCACACCTCTCCACAGAAGCTTTCCATTTCAGATAAAGGATCTGTAGAAAAAAAAACTGACTGCCAAATCTCAATTTAGATATCTGCATTATTTCTAATGTGCAAATTTTACACATTTGCGTGAAATGCGGGCCATCCAAACATGTGATAAAAGTTGTTGGGCATTTGGCCACTCTGTTCAAGTAATTGATTTTTGCACTTTTTCAGCATTGAATGTGCCAAAAAATTTTAAGCTGTGGATAAGGCATATTGAGTTGGAATAAATTCAAGTCATGAATAAAGAATTAAAATTTAAATGTATCCAGAGAGCAGACCTATGGAAAACATGATACTAAGCTCTAAGGTGATGTTTGGTAGTGATTATATGAGCAAAAGTGGGATAATCGCATATATTGATGATACGTTGAATGGTAGCCGTTAGTGATGAGCTATACTGTAAACCAACCAAGGATAAACCTTAACTTGGTAAAATAGCTAAATGAAATAACTTACTTGGATTTTTGATGTTACTTCTTCAGTGGCCAAGAAGAACTGGTTGAACGGGGAGCACCAAGAGCATCAAGTTTTTGGGGCAATTTGAAATCCTTTGCGTACGGTATTATCAGTATATGGAAGTAGGATTATTCAACTGGTAATGCTCTTGAACCTTCTTAAGCTCGCAGTGGGCTATTTGTTATTGTTATGCCTGGCACTAATGTTGCTTTTAGCCCAAAAGGTTCATGTGCCAATATTTTGTAGTTTATATGAAATTACTTTCCAGATACTGACTTCATGTATAGGTAATCTTACTGGGCTGTAGAAATTAATTATATGTTGCTAATGAACATCTTTGTCATTCATTTCAGATAAATTTGCTGGTTACAAATGGTTAAGAGGAGCAATGAAATGCTTGTATATTTTCCTTTTGTTTTTCCTTGTTATATAAGCTTGTTGCTAAAGAAACTCCATGCTAGGATTTGCATGGAAGAAAAATGGCAGTATATTGTTTGATTTCTACTCAAGCATGAAAACCAGCTAGCCATGTGCTTCAAAGTAGAACTAGAACCGTCAAAAGTTTGGATGATAAATTGTTTAATTGAAGCGCGTAGAGAAAATCATAAGGAGGAATGGCCATGGTTTACTGAATTTTGCGTTAAAGTAGAAGTTTCAGGTCCATGCATTAAAGAGTTCATAATTCTGCTGATATCAATATCTGCCTAGTTATTGATCATTGAGTATTTGAGTATTACTCTACTGCTTGTTTGCTTGACTTTGAGATGAAATTTTCTTCACCAGTTTGTATGTTATATCTGGTCCATCCGGATGAGAAATTTTTTAATATATTTGGAAAGTTAGGTTCTACTTGACATATTTTTCTTTTTATTGTTGCTTTCTGAAGAAGTAACTTTTTCTTACAAATCTGACAGAAAACTAATTATGCGTATTATTACAATATGATTTTGTTGTCATGTGCAGTACAACTGTTTCATCAATTTCTTTAATGAAAAAAAAGTTGTATTATGCAGTAGGATGCTAGTAGTGGCTCTTCTTGTTGCTTGTAAGATATTAGTGATGATAATGAACAAATCTCCCTCAATCTAGATACCCTTTGCAATGTTCACTTAATCTCTCACAATTCTATGCACCTCTAGTGTCACTCTTTATAGCTGCTCTAGTATAGAGTTGGATGCCAACCGCTCAGAAGCGGTTGCCACCATTGTCTCTGAGCACTACCTATTCACCTTCATCGACCTGTCAAAGTTCACCTTAATCCAATCGGAGGTGGGGAACTCAGCAGGAGGAAGATAGGTAACTCGAGCCATAAGGACTCATGGGCTCCTAGTTCTTTGGGTTGGGAAAAAGTGATCCTGAGGCATCAAGTGAGTGATCAATAAGGACTCTTGGGTGTCTCAGCACTTGAGACCTTAAAGAGCATGAGAAACCCCTTTAACCCTCTTTAAGGACCCAGTAGACACCTTCGGGGTTTGCCGTAGCCATCGAGCGAGTTGCATTTGTGTCAGGAGGCCAAGTGTCCTTGACCGGGCTCATAAAAGTCCTCCACATGGATGGTAAGGGGAGCTGGATTGTCTCAGACAAGATGAGGAGCCCCTGAAAACGATGAGGTCTCAGGAGTCTCTTGTAGAGGTGTTCATGTCCCTCACCAAAAATGCAACACCACAATAGTATTCTCTACTCCAATAAGTGGAGAACCATGGAGCACCTTCGGGCCTTCAGAAGAAGCCTACATAACTCTAATCCTGTACAAACGGGTTAGTATGAAAAGAAGATTGTTGTCTCTAGCAAATCTAAGTCTTCCCCTCTGTATAGTTTGGGGGCATCGTAGTCTCTCATCGCTTCCCAAATTGGGGTCTATCATGTACAATGGCGGCAGACTCTAGCAAGGGATCAACAAAACTAATCATATTTAAAATTGCTTGTCCATTCTCCTCGGCTCTGAACATTGAATCTTTACAGTCATTTGTAGCATGTTTTCTCTGGCAAGTAGAAGTACTAGTTCTCTCTAAACCTACTAAACAGGTCCCAAAGACAAACTCTTCCTCTTCAAGAACTTACTACCTCCATCCGGCATAATGGGTATGGAATCATCTACATCCCTTTTTATTTCTTTGCCTCTCAGCCTCTCTGCCTCTTTGCCTCTTTGCTAATAAGATGGCGTCAACTATAATAGGATGTGCATCATCTATGGCAATGCTCTTCCTAGCACTATTATTGAGAGCCTTGAAAACATATTTCATGAATTTGCACTCACAAGAAATGTGAGCAAGGTCCTCATCCCCGATATAACTCCACGGTAGATAACTCTCTCCTCAGCCAAGGGTGGGGACAGTGTTAAAGCAAACTCTTCAGAGGAAGGTGATATATTGGTGTTGGGATTTCACTTTCCACACCCAACTACAAGGCATCTCTCGTCCGAAAAAGAGGTCTTTATAGAGGGAGGTAGTAGGGGCCTTTTTGCACTCAATCTGGACCCACTCTAGGAGTCGTTTTCTTACCATTCCAGTCTAAAGTGTCTTGCGATTCTCATCACAAGGTCTGGCCTGAAGAATCTTCTAAGAGGTTTATTGTTCCACTCTCCACTATCCGTCTGTAAGGAGGCCCTATAGGTAGAATTGAGGGGAAGGTCTGGGCTCAAGAAGGTAGGCCATTTGTCAAGAGGGATCACGTCAATCCAAGCAGCAAACAACACAAAGCACAAAGTTTCTCAGCATATCTTTCACTTGGGGTTGTAGGTGGCTACCTTACCTTCTAGGTACATAAATTACCTCTCTTGATGTAAAACACTTCCTTTCTCCCCACACATTTGGTAGCAAAGCACTTGACCTAGGCGGTATCCTAGTCGCTAAGGTATTGCACTGTAGCCTTTGCCACAAGGACCACCTTCCTCTTTTTAAGCTGGTGAATACCAAGGCCATCTACTGACTTGGGCTTCGTAACAACATCCCAAAAGAGGTAGCGCATAGCTCTCTTCAAAAAGTCTCTACTCCAAGATTGGCTTCTTGATTTCTTCTATAACATTCGTCAGGGCCCATATATGTGAGAACGCTGTTAATGACGGTGATTCGTCCCACAAGGGAGGGGCATTTAGTGCCTCAGCCTGCAATCCTCTTCCTCACTGAATCAATGACATGCATGAAGTCCATTTTGATGGGTCATCTGCTAAGAAGGGGAATGCCTAAGTACCTACCCTTGGTCTAAATTTTAATCCCCATTATCATCCTCTTGCAACACATAAACATCTTACTATGTTGACTTTCAAAGCAGGAAGCAAGTAGTAAGTCCTAAGTAGGCTACTCAGGACACCATCTGGAAGTTTGCTGGAACAAAGAGTGGGATGTCATTAGCAAATAAAAGGTGATAGATCGCCAGCCATTAGGATGTTAGATGCATCCTTGAGATCGAGTCCCTCTCTATATACTACCGAATATGAAGGGATATAAAGAGGCATGGTGATAAGAGTATCATTTGGAGGAAATTCCAGCACATGCTATCATAAGCTTGCTTTATGTCCACCTTGATGGTCATATATCACATAGTCGGCTTGAAAGTGGTCAGTCGATGCTTGATTAGGCTAACAGACAATTGTATGTGGTTCTTTGTTTTGAGGTGAAGGCTCCTTGTTCTAGTGAAATCAATGGACGAAAGTGATTCTTCATCCAACTATTCAGCACTTTAGCAACCACTTTCTAAATCGTAACGCATAGGCTTGAACTAACTCAGCCTCTTCATCCATTAAATTTTCAGAATGAGAACAACCAACGTGCTCTTCTAGTGACAAGGCATTGCTCCCTTCTTAAAGAAGTGGAGGATAGCCCTTGCAATGTCATCGCTTGTGTTCTTCCAATACCTTTTGCCTAAGGAACCTATTATGCCATTGATATTGGGTGTTCTGTTGTTTCCTAGCGACGTCCTTGATTGTGATAGAGGTCGTCAATCTTAGAGCTTTCTTCGGGGAAATCCTATCTAAGAGGAGATCAATACTTTTTTTTATAACTTGAGAGATCAATTTCAGGGAGAGGAAGGAGGGGGGGGAGGGGAGTCTCCACTTCACGTTGAAGTAGTCGAAGAGGATGTCTCTCACCCCCTTCTCATCTTCCACTCTCTCATTTGAGTTAGTGTGAAGATGAAAGATACAGTTGGCCCTCTTATTACTTGTAGCACTCTTATAAAAGAAGGTGGTGTTTTGGTCCCCTAGGGTGGTCTAATAGACTTTGGCTTATCGCAGCAACTGTGTATCTAAACGAGCAAAAGTGTTATTATAATCAACGGCAAAGTTGAGGAGGTAGGCAGGCTAAAAAAATAAGGCATATAATAATAATAATAATAATAATAATAATAATAATAATAATAATAATAATAGTTTGAGTGATATCTTTATATCATGGAATCAGAATTTGGTATTAGAGAACAATTGGGTGCATCTGGTGTAGCGATTTTGATCTATAAAAAAAAAGGACTTTGATTTATCGTACATTCACTGCCCTGTCTTCCTTTTTCGAAGCATTGGATCGTGTGTCTTCATTGGTTTAGATGTCAATTATGAAGTGTAATATTATTATATTATATAACTTTGTAAAAAAATAATATATATATATGTATTTTAAATAGTTAATTTGTACTATGCAACCAAAGCTGAAATGATGCACTTTTGAGGTATGGTAAGTCAGAATTTTGAGGCTCCATTATATTTAGTCAATGAAATTAAGGTGAATTTTTAACTCTCAATCTCAACAATTATTATTTTAGTGTAAAATCACGTGATTTACTTATAAACTTAAAAAAAAATTTACTTTTCGATATTATACTATTCATTCTTGTGTTTCTCTCGTCACTAATCTTTCAGCTTTAAATCTGTTAGGAGCCTCTTTTTCCACTAATAATTTTCTTTACTTATCCTATCACTCACTCAATAATTATTCTCCGTTCTTTTCAACTACGAGTCATCACAATTATCTTTTTAATTTAGTTGATATTGCAGATAGAATCAACCTTAAAATCTCACTTGTTATCAAAAAATAATTATATATCAATTTCAGTACAATTTTTTTTTTTTTAATAAATCTAGATCTGTTCTCCTAAGGTCTGTAATCCATTACTTAAAACGCCCACGTGCTTCCATTAATACTCTCATGGTCTTTCTCTCTAATCAAAGCTATTCAATCTTTAACTAGATCCCAAAACCCCAATCCCCAATCCCATTAAATGGCTCCTCGGATCTCGTTTAATTTCTCCCTCGCTAACCGTCTATAAATTGAGAAATTTTTATGTGCACAATGTGTGCCACGTCATCCGTTCGCACAAATAAAATTAAGCCACGTGGCACGACGAGTTATTTCAGATATTATATAACACTAATTTCTTGCTACGTATCACTGATTTTTTACTACATAGCATTAATTTTTTGCTACGTAAGACTACATAATATTGATGCCTTGTTATTTGGAGCTACGTAGCACTAATTTCTTGCTACGTAGTACTGACTTTCCTACGTAGCATTAATTTTTTGCTACGTAGGACTATATAATATTAACATCTTGTTATCTACATAATATTACGTAACTCTATGTAATAAGAAGTCAGTACTATGTAGCAAGAAATTAGTGCTACGTAGCTTCAGACAACAAGACGTTAATATTATGTAGTCCTACGTAGTAAAAAATTAGTGCTACGTAGCAAAAGACAGTACTATGTAGCAAGAAATTGGTGCTACGTAGTTTTATATAACAAGACATCAATATTATGTAATCCTACGTAGCAAAAAACAGTGCTACGTAGCAAAAATCAGCACTATGTAGCAAGAAATTAGTACTATGTTAGTCCTAAGTAGCAAAAAATTAGTGTTATAATATCTGAAGTAGCTCGTCGTGCCACGTGGCTTAATTTTATTTGTATGCGGACGGATGACGTGGCACACATTGTGCACACAAAAATTTCTCCTATAAATGGCCACCTTCTGGTGATCCCCTTCCCCACAATCGAAAGAGGCGCCATGAGCTTCCAGAGAACCATCGCCCTGCTCCTGGCTCTGCTCCTCGCCGCAGTGTCGGCCAGCAATGCCGACCTCTACGACAACCCGTCGCCGCCCCCGCTGCCGGCACCTTCCAGGGGAAACTCGCCGGCTCCGCCGCCGCCCTTCGCGGTGAAGGGCAAGGTGTTCCCGCCGGAGTCAACCTCCTGCATCGATCCGAAGAGCAAGTGCTTCGGGAAGACAATCAACTGCCCGACGCAGTGCCCTGAGTTCAAGCCGGCGGACCCCAAAGCCAAGGCCTGCTTCATTGACTGCAACACCCCTAAATGTGAAGCAGTATGCAGGAGTATGTATAAATGTGAAGCCTTTGGCTGATTTGAATCATCTGTGATAAAAAAAAATCATATTTTGCAGATCGGAAGCCCAACTGCGAAGGCAACGGCGCGGCCTGCTTCGACCCCCGCTTTGTCGGCGGCGACGGCGTTATGTTCTATTTCCACGGCAAGGCCGGCGGCCACTTCGCCCTCGTATCCGATGCCTCCCTCCACATCAACGCCCACTTCATCGGCCTGCGCCCGGCCGGCCGCCGCCGCGACTTCACCTGGATCGACTCCCTCGCCGTCCTCTTCGCCACCCACTCCCTCACACTCTCCGCCACCCCTGCCTCCTCCTGGAACCCCTTAGTTGACCACCTCGCCCTCTCCTTCGACGGACGCCCCATCTCCCTCTCCGAAGGCCACCTCGCCGCCTGGACGTCGCCAGCCGCGAACATCCGAGTTGACCGCACCGCCAGAGTCAACTCCGTCACTGTTTCCCTTCCCGGAGTCTTCGAGATCTTGGCCGAAGCCGTCCCGGTGACCCGCGAGGACGACCGGATCCACCGGTACGGCATCCCGGAGGACGATTGCTTCGCCCACCTGCAGGTTCAGTTCAGGTTCTTTAATCTGTCGGAGAAGGTGGAGGGCGTGCTTGGGCAGACCTACCGGCCGGATTTCCGGAGTCCGGCGAAGCGAGGAGTGGCGATGCCGATCCTGGGCGGCGAGGACCGCTACGAGACCTCTTCGCTCCTCCGGTCGGACTGTCGTCAGTGTATCTTCGAGCTCGAGCAAGTTGATCCAGCGGTGTATCACCCAAAGGCGGTAACGGCGGAGGCGTTGACCACGCTGGACTGCTCCGGGAAGTTGAACGGCGGATACGCGGTGGTTCGCCGCCGGTGAGCTTACCCTTCGGTTTACATAGTTATTTTATATATTTATGAACTGTTAAATATATGAAGCTGTGAGATTTATGGGGGAGTTTTATATATATATATATGATGGATATAGTACGTGTAATAGCTTTCAGTTGTAACTGCAAACAACGGTTTCAGTCGAATTATTAAGGAATAAAAAATATTGAATTTAATTTTAAATAAATTACCAATCTAGTATTTCTAAAAATAATCTTGTGTTTTGAACCACATATCTCTTAGGAATGTCACTTGCTTAATTAAGTAAGAATCTCCTATCTCAAAATAAGTCAAAAATGATCCAAAACTCACATCGAATCTCCTGCTTTCTCGACGTCAATCAAACCTAAAGTCAAATACGTATTTAATTATTTACCTCAAAAATTACTTGAATAAATTTATATAATATATATTTTTTAATGTCTCACGTTAATTTAGATAATATACACAAAATTATATGTATATACAAATTAAATCTAAATAAAATTACAAAGAGAATAATTAGAAATATTTATTTAAATTAAGATTTATAGAAAATATTTTAAGATATAGTGAAAACATGAAAAATTTCTCAGATTGATAACTTAATCTTAAATATACTTTTGCTTTGAGTTTTCTATCATGAAATTTAAACTTCGACGGTTTGATTTCAACCTTGGCTTAAACTCGACTGGGAAAAACAGTGAAAGAAAGAGAGCACAGAGAGAGAGGCGGTGGAGAGAAAGAGAGATGAAAGTTATATATATTAATTTAATAATTATATATATATATATATCTTATATATCATAGCCACGTGACTTCTCTCCTCTCTTACGAATGACGTGGAAGTTGTGAATGATATGAAACAAAATTTAATTATTATGTTGGATTATGTGAAAGATGTGTAATTATTATTTTGGTATTTGTACAAGTTTTGAAGTAAAAATAATTTTTTTATTTTGAAATATATATATGACGTGAAATATAGTTAATTTTTTAATATTAAATTTTATGTGATGTGATATATCAGTTTAAATTAACAAAGTTGATTATAGACTGAGTAAACAAATAGGCTTTATTTTTAGAAATTAAGAGTAATTTACATTGAAAAAGTTAAACATCATGGGTTCGGATGAAGCACTATTCGGACGCCAATCAGTGTGCTCTGGTCTGCTTGTATTGCACACATGATGCTCACTTATTGCTTTATTCGGATCCAAGAATTTCTCTTAGTTTAGGCCATGTTACTAGGTTATTTTGATTTTTCAAATCAATCAAATTGATTTTCTAGTTTAATATAATATATAAATCAATTTTTTACCATCAATAAAAGGATTTAATGGAGTATAATATCTATAATTAGTGGACTAGTTTGAGTGTCATCTCTATCTGTAGATTTGACATAGTCTCCAAATTAGTTAAGGGATAATTACATATATGCCACACAATTTAATTTTATTTATATCTTATCCATCTATTTTTAGTTAATTACGCTATGCACACTCAAAATATTATAAAATTTTACATACACACATTTTAACTTATTTCTATTATAATGAGTAATCATAATTTTTAATAACCTAATTATAATTAAATTACAAAAAATCTGAGTCATTCATCATATTATTTTAAAAATATTTAAATATATTTTGAGTGAAAATCCTAAAACCTTAATATTTAGGTGGCG
>KZ451906.1:5051874-5100885 GCA_002786265.1 Apostasia shenzhenica
TGAAGTCTTAAGATTTTTTTAACTGTTTGGCGTGAGTACTAAATCAGGATCAAATCAGAACCAAAATGATATTAATTTAAAAAACAACAATAATAATCATAAATAAAAATTTTTAATCATTCTACACAAATTTTAATATAAAAAAAATATTATTTTACTTCACATACTCAATAATTTTTAATAAAAAAATTAATTTTATTTTACATCTTATACCAAAATACTCGATTCGAATATTTTAGTCTAGAATATGAAATATAGTATATATCTTTATTAAGAATTATTGAGCATGTGAAGTAAAATAATATTTTTTTATATTAAAATTTGTCTAGAATGATTAAAAAATTTTATTTATTATTATTATTATTATTTTTTAAATTAATATCACTTTGGTCCTGATTTGGTCCTCGCGCCAAACAGGGCAAATTAATTTGGTAGTTTACTACCATTTGATTTCCCAACATTTTAACATTTTACATGTATAATTTAAATAAAATGTAATTTGTAGAGGATAAATGGATCATATTATAATAAATTTTTTACCTTAGGAATTTAAATACTACTTTTTGAGTAGTCTGAAGTATGGGTGAGAGCAATTTGAGTTTGAGCTGAGCCAAGCACGATTTAAACTCGGCTTGTTTCAATTCGATTCTAGTTCGAACTGGCTCATTTCAATCTCGAGCTGGCTCGAGCTATAATCGAGCCAACACAAATTTTTCAAAAATTAAAATTTTATTTAAAAAATTACCTCAACTAAGATTTAAATTTGAATTAATTATAACCATAAGATCAGTTAAAAGGATATCCTAGATTACTAACAACTAACATAAATTTATATATAAATAATAAAATAATTACATTTAATATATTATTTATAATTTAAAAAAATAAAGATCGAGCTAAGTCAATTCGATCTAAATTTGGCTTGTGGCTCGTCTCAATAAATTTGCGTTGAGCTAGATTCGAGCTAGATATCGACAGAACATCGAACTCTAATATTTTGGATCTGCAACCAATGTTGCTCATGATATCACAGTGAAATTAATAAGAGTAATTTATTAAAATTAAAGTGTTAATTATCAAATTTAAATCCTAAATCAAAATATCTAGATAATTCTCCATCTATATGCATGACCTAAATCAAAATCTAACCCTAATCTAAGACAATATTTAATTCAATATTATGTTATATTATTTAGATATCATGACATCTAATTAATATTATTTTTATAATAATTTTGTAATTTTTATAAAATTATGTATATATATCATTAAATTAATTAAATAATCAGTTTTTCTATAAAAGAAATTGGAACCGAGCATTTTAGTAATCGTTAAATTACAAACAACATTTAAAAATCAAACTTTCATCTTCTCAACCTGAAAATGTAGCAAAAACCATCTAAAAGGACTAATTAATTTAAAGTATTTAATTTGACTGTAAGGACCAATTTGTAATTCAAGTGAAGCTCAGGGAGCCAATTATAAGTTCGTGAAAATTATAAATTTATTTAATATTATCTCTAACTTCAAAAGTCTATTTGATTAGCTCAATTATGACTTCTCATTGGGTGATCCCACTACAAGGCAACACAGTTTCAAGTTTTTTTTTTTTTTTAATAGAAATAGTTTAATCATAAAAAAAAAAAATTTAAAAAAAATATTGATCATAAAGTAAAGGTTTTTGACGTGTTCAAGTATTACCCATAAGACTAGACTTATTAAAAATCAAATTATAATATGAGATATATACAAGATAAGGTTTTTAAGTTTGAATAATTAAGTTTGACATTTTAGAAGTTTATATTGAGTAGATGATCTGACATTTCCAATAAATTTATGTTGTGAAAAAAATTAAGGTTTAAGAATTCAATAGATCACTATTAAAATAAATAAAGAATGCAATAGGATTATAATTAATTAAGTTTCTGTCTAAAATAGCTATGGATATTTATTTTTAGGGATAATTACCTGCATGCCACACAATTTAGTTTTATTTATGCTTTACCCATCCATTCTTAGTTAACTATGCTATGAACACTCAAAACATTATAAAATCTTACATACACACATTTTAACTCATTTCTATTATAATGAATAATCATAATTTTTTAGTTAGATTACAAAAAATTTGGGCCGTTTATCATATTATTTTAAGGATATTTAAATATATTTTGAGTGAAAATCTTAAAATCTTAATGTTTAGGTGGCGGCAAAGGAAGGAGACATCCGCAATGTGAATTGATTTTAGGACAAATCAGCGTCTTAGTGTGGTATTGAGGAAGAGAAAAAATATGTACCATTAAGAGTAAAAATATAATTTTAATGATTTACTAACAAAATATTTTTTTTCAAATAGATTTTAATAAAATTAAATTGTGTGACATGTAGGTAATTATCCCTTATTTTTAAGTCATGCATGACTTAATTTGTCACTAACCAAAGGAAGCCTAAAAACTAATAAATTCTTAGTATACATAGAGAATATTTGGATAATATGATGATTAAGATTCCAACCTTGTGAGTGATATTGGATGAAATCATATGGTCATCTTATTTTGAAAGTGTGACATTGATGATTGAATTAATCAAATTGACAGTAAATTAAATTCAACTTTTAAATAATTATTTATATGATTTAATAGTGATTGATCCGTTCGACATATTGAACCTAGCTAGGCACGTTAAATAATTTAAAGTGAAATAGGAGTACATGATGTATTAGATCTCCAAATGTTGCAACGTTAAATAATTTTTTATTATCAACTCATATAGAATCATTAAAAAATAGCCAAAAAAAGCCAAATATCTTTCTAGAAAAACATTTGGATTTCTGAGTACTAATTAACTTCAATTAGGAGAGCAAATTTGAGAAATATATATATATATTTTCTAAAGACCTTAGATAGATAACTATATAAATTTTAAATAAAAGGTTGAATAATTGAGATTACCACAATCTAACGTAGCCTATTAACTGGCTGAAATAAGATTTAATTAGTTTGGGCGACTCTGAAGAGTTATTGGAGTTTTCACGTAAGATTATTCTTACTTTAAATCATCAACATTTGTAATACAAAAAGTTATAAAAAACAATTCCATTTCACGTATATATTAAGAGGAAGGGCAATGTGATGCTAATTAATTAGCTCATCTATTAGCCAAATGTGCTCTTACTATAGAGGATACGCTAAAATATAGAAAGATAGAGCCTCCTAGATTAATTTCTTTCTCGTGATCTTGCAATAAGGAATAGTGTAATGTTTAATTCTTGTCATATATAGCTGTCATGTAAAACTATGGTTTACTTCTTGATAAAAAAAAATCTTTGGTCATCGAATCCTACTTTAATTTCAAAAATATATTTTAACGCAATCTACTATTGATCTATATTGTTTGAAGTTAATAAAGATTTAAGTTTGTTGTCTTATGTATCTAATATTCTCTCTTTCATGCTTTGGTGATGATAAATTTGCACAAAATGTGAGAGAAATTAAGTTTTGTAATTGAGGCCGCTAGAAATTGCTACAATTTGTCCGGTATCTACAAAAATTGGTATGTTTACTTAATCCGGCATCTACATATTAATATTAATATATAATGTTGCTTCACTTTAATATTTCTACATATATATATATATATATAATATTTCTAGCTATATAATTATTAAGAGAAATTGATAGATATATAATAATAATTAGATAGGATCGAGAGATAACCAGAGAGTCTGAAGAAATGGGAAGAGCTCCTTGCTGAGATATATAACATGGGAGTGAAGAAGGGGCCATGGACGCTGGAAGAAGATGATGTTCTCATCTCTCACATTCAGAGATTCGGCCATGGAAATTGGAGGGCTCTCCCCAAATTAGCTGGTATTATATATACATAAAAAAAATATTCTCCCTTCTTTTTATCATAATAATTCATTAATTATACGTACATATATATATATATATATAGCCTTTCAGGCTTTGATCAGAAAATCATTCATGATCTTATATATATGTGCTAGCTTTTTCTTCATTAATTATTAATTTAAGCAAATAATATTGCATGAAATACTTAATTAACCTTGTTGTTCATATAAATGTATATATATATATTCAAAATTAAAACAATTAACTAATAATTAAATTATTAAATGATATCTGATCTTCAGGCCTCTTCAGATGCGGAAAGAGCTGCAGGCTTCGATGGACCAACTACTTGAGACCAGGAATTAAAAGAAGAAATTAACTTCACCAAGGAGGAAGAGGCCTAGGCAGTAGGTACGTAATAAACTTAATGATCTTATTAATTAATTTATGTATCTGTGGTATTTATATATATATAAATCAAGTTAAAGATATTCATTTAGCTGGTTAATTGAAATGGTTTAAGTAAAATTAATTATATTCCAAGCTCTCGGTACTACATAGGTGCTCTACAATCGCTGCAAACTTACCCGGAAGAACTGATAATGAGATCAAGAACTTATGGAACAGCCACCCGAAGAAACGTGTGAATTCGAATCTCTCCGGCTTCCGACATTCCAGTACTTGTTTCGAGATGACGCTGCCGCGGATCTCCCCGGCTTTCTCCGATCACGCCTTGTCTCCGGCGGCCTCCGGCTACAATCAAAACGGAGGAGCACCAAGAGGATTAATAATTGTGCAAGAGCATTTCTTTGATTGGTGATCATCTTGTTGATCTTTGGGACCTTAATTAATTCTTGATCATCTTGGGTTTTGCATGAACAAAGTTAGAAGAGGCTTCCACTTTGCTGTAATTCCACAATATATTTACATATATAAGCAGCAGTATGAATTTTAACATCAATTATATATGTAATTGGAGTAATTAATTTGTTGAGCTACCACCATAGGAACTGAAGATATACAAAAAATATATATATATTTATATATATTTATATATATAACATCCACATCATGCAGTGCTTGATCAACTCTAACCTACCATGATCTACTCACAAACCACTTGATCACCTTTTTCCTTTTCTCACCAAGCTCTTAATTCGTGACCCTTCCAATTTTTTTTTTTTAATATTGTCAAAAGATTTGTTAGATTTATGAAGTTTAATTACTTAATTTGTAACATTATATATCAAGTTGGGTAAGTGTGATCAGCCAATCAAATATTATTTCCTTGTGAATTTAAGTTCCCTTAATTTAAGGGCACAAACTTTGGGCTAATCTGCATGACAAGGTTGATAATTATAAGAATTCACATAGATTGCATCTTTCAAAACTGGAGGCCGCTGCAAGCCGCGCGGCTGCTACGCAGCTAGGGGGCCTCGTGCAGCCGCACGACGCGAGGCTGCCGGCAGGGTCGTGCGCCGCCGCGCGAGGCCCCCTAGCTGAGTGCCGGGCGGCCTCCATAAAATTATTAATTATAGTATTTTTTCGTTTAAAAAAATTTAAAATATTTAATTACATAGCATATGTATGTATAAATAATATAAATTAATTTAAAATATAAACTAAAAATTATCATCACGACTTAATTCATATATTATATATATATTATATTATGAGCTATATCGATTATACTTCTTTTTTAACAGCATCAGCATGGATGTTTGTTATTTTTCTTTAAATAAGAATATTTTGTAATAAGTAGTAATACACAGTAAAGCAAAGGTAATTACACTGTTTTAAAAAAAAGATAATAATAATAATAATAAAAGCTTTTCAATTCTATCATCTTCTTCACTAGGCTTTCAGACTAACTAGCTGATAGGGAGAGGACTACCATTCCAGTCCTTCAAGCACTCCAATAATGGATCGATCGCCTTCCCCTCGCAGATGGCGTCGAAGACCTTATCGAACTCCTCCCCAGGCGACTTCACCGAATTGCCGGAGAGGAAGCCGGTGCCAAGCTCCTCCCTCACAAACCTATAAATTGGATAAGATCTGCAGTCCTTAATCCTGTTTGAAATCGCCGGCGACCCGTTCTCGACTGCCGCCCTTGCCGTCTCCACGTCCTTCGTTACCGCATTTTTCACCTCCTCCTCGAAGGCGGCGATCTTCTGGAAAATGGAGGAGGTGGGATCCTTCTCCTTATCGCCATTGTTGAGAGCATGGTCCACAAGCACCTGCCTCAGCTTCTGCATCAGAGGATACGAAGAGCTGCAGGGATCATCGGCGTAGTTAAAAACATATTCCCTGTCGATCACCTTGATCAAATCCTTCTCGCAGAACCTCGAGGGGTGGAGTTCGCCATTGACGCCCGTGGTAAGCACCTTCTTCGCCGCCTGGCTCACCGCGTTCTTCACAGCGTTCTTCAAATTCTCCTCTAAATGTCTCAAGTCAACGGCTTGGCAGATCCCAACCAAGAAGGTGGAGCTCATCAGCTTCAGAATCTCCACCGCCTCCATCGTCTTCCTCGCTGAGATCAGCCCCAAGGAGTTGATATCCTGGTTGTGTTGCTCGGCACTTTGAACATGGTTCGTCACGGGATTAGCGAGGAACTGGAGCTCAGAGCAGTAAGCAGCCATGGCTATCTCTGCCCCTTTGAACCCATAATCCAAGCTTGGGTTCCGTCCACCGGATAGATTCGATGGCAACCCATTGCTGTAGAAGTCATTAACAAGCTCTGAGAACTGAGCGAACATGAGCTTCCCAATCGCAGCAATGGCGAGCCGAGTATTATCCATGGAAACGCCGACTGGAGTCCCCTGGAAATTTCCTCCGTGGAGGGCCTTGTTCCTCGATACATCGATCAGAGGATTATCGTTTACAGAGTTGATTTCTCTCTCAATCGAATTCGTCGCTGATCGGATTACTTCTATCTGAGGGCCGAGCCACTGGGGAGAGGTCCGAAGGGCATACCGATCCTGCTTGGGCTTCAGCAGAGGATCCATTTCGTGGAGTTTCTTCGCCATCTTCACATACGAGCTTCCCTCCAGAACGTATTCCATGATCGCCGCCGCTTCGATCTGGCCGGGATGGTGCTTCAGTTTATGGGTGAGGTGGTCGGTGAACTCCGGCTTTCCCTGCATCACCTCGCAGAACAGAGCAGACAGAACTACTGCCATCAGTGAAAGGATGTTGGCTTCAAAAAGGACGATGGAGGCGAGGCCAGAGCCAACGGCGGTGCCATTGACGAGGGCGAGTCCTTCCTTCGGCTGAAGCTCAAAGAACCCTCCGGAGATGCCAGCGAGACGAAATGCCTCAGCGGCATCGACGGTGGAGCCGTCGGAGGTGAGGGCCTTGGCGTTGGGACGGCCGGTCAGGATTCCGGCGATGTAGGAGAGGGGGACAAGGTCGCCGGAGGCTGTGATGGTTCCCCGGAGAGGAAGGCAGGGGGTGATATTGCTGTTAAGGAGGGCGGTGATGGCTTCGAGAATCTCAAACCGGATGCCGGAGTAACCCTGAAGCAGGGTGTTGATCCTCACAAGCATCGCCGCCCGGGCGGCCGCTGGGGGCAGCGTGTTTTCCGTCCGGGAGCCGAAGATTCCGGCATTAAGGAATCTGGAAAAAAAAAGTCTCAGCGTGTTATATATTTTATGATTAAGATTTTGCATTTAATTCATGAACTTAATTTCATGGTTTCATCGCCTTCCTTACCTGATGAGTTCCTTCTGAAGGGCAGCACCCTGTTTGGTACGGCGGTGGGAGGTGGAGCCGAAGCCGGTGGTGACGCCATAGCTATCCGTTCCTCTGTTCATGCTCTCCATCACCCAATCGCTGCTGGCTTTAACTCCGGCGCGGGTGGAATCCGCTAGTTCGACGGCGGACATGGTTCCGGAGGCCACGGCGGCGACCTGGGATATCTTTAGCTCGGCGCCGACGAGCTTCACCGTCGGCTGGCGAAACTCGTCCACCATCCGCTTCACCTCGCTTAGGTGGCTCCTCTCCATCGCCGCCGCCGCCGCAACCCATCCCAGAGCGTCCGGCCAGCCTTTCAAGTGCTCGTTCTTCCTCGATTGCTCCATTGACGGAGGATATGATATCAAGAGGAGGAAGAAGAAGAAGTTGAGAGATGAGAAATTTCTTCTCTTGTCGGAGAGAGAATTTCCAGGGTCCGGCTGGAGCATTTCGGTAAATTTAAGGGCCGTTTGATTGAACGCTTCCTGCTTCAATAAAATTAAATAGGCGAATAATTTTGATTCATTCCATAAATTTAAATTTATTTTAGTAGCGTGAAATGACTTCGAGGCCTTAAAGCTAAAATTATCGAAAACATAATTTTAGACTTGTGATTGCTTTTTTTTTTTTCAAATTTTAAAAAAATATATGTAGGGATAAATTTAGTATTTCTCTCAAGGCTAAAATTAATAGATAATTAAATCTGATAAATTCAAAATTTAAAAAATAATAATAAATCATCTTTTGACTTATAATTACATAACTTAAATATTTCAAATTTTAATATATATTTTCGTAAGAATTTTATTTTAAATTAATAATATCCAAATAAATTATAAAATTTTAAATAAATATTTTTTAATTTACTTTTATTATAAATTTTATGTATTTTATTATTTTTGAGATTTTATTGTGAGATTAAATGATTTCTAAATTAATATTTATTCAAATAAAAATAAATTAAAGTAGATTCAAAATTAGTTTTAAGTTATTTTTTATTCAAATAAAATTTAAGTTTAAAATTACTTTATTTATCTGAAATTAATTCAAATTTTGAATTTAATTTTATTTATTTTGAACTGAATTCTTTGACAAAAGAGCCCTTAGAATTTCGCCAGGGGAGGGGGCAGGTGTGGGGTTGGGGGGCAGCTGAGATGAAATCTAGTCCGTCGGATATGATCCGAGCATTGGACGTTGGACATTTGTGACACGTGGAACCTTCGGTGGCCCGGCAAATTTCCGGTCAGTTGACCGCCATACTGCTCCATTCCGCTCTTTATACGGCAGGGCGCCTAGCCGAGTAGCGGCCTAGCCGGCAGGCACTGGTTTTTTTTTATTTTTTTATTTTTATTTTAATTTATTTATTTTAATTTAAATAATTAATTTTAAATTATGGTAAGAGACATGCACTGTTACCGTGTACGCGCTATGCAGTTTCCCTACAGGTCTGTCAATGCGTCTGACTCACAATTCAAATTTCACTCCCATATTTAGTTAAATATTATTTTACTCACATTAAAAAAATTAAATATATTAAATTATGTTATAAATAATTATTTTAGTTTAATGTAACTTAAAATAGAATTTAAAATTTATAAAAATTGAGTTAGGGTTTGATATGAATAAAATTAAATTTAATAATAATAATAATAATAATAATAATAATTTTGGACTTATTTATAAGAAGATAAATATTAGAGAATTAAAATATAATTATGCCATTAAAATGAATAAAAATGAGTTCTTGTTTTTTCTCTAACAAGCTTTCTTTCTTATGTCGTGCTCTCTGTGAAGAGGAGAAGAAGAAGAAGAAGAAGAAGAAGTAGTAGAAGAATGACGGGGAGGAGAAGAAAAGGTAAGAAATTTTTTTTATATTTGATTTATAAATGATAGTATTTTATTTACCAGGTATGAGATGTAAATTAATTTAATGATGTAGAAGTGATAATGAAAAATTAAAAATTTATGAACAAATGTATAGCAAAATCATAATACTTATTTAATAAAAAATATTTTTATGTAGAGAAAATTATAAGAATATAAAAAATATATATAAGAATTAAAAGTAATTAAAAGAAATGAATTTTAATTTATTTGTGTTTTGATTTTCAAAGTGTATACATGAAAATAGATTGTAGACAGTCAAAGTGGTAGGTAGATCTACATGATTTTGTTATTATTTAATTCTATTCTTATATGTGGTGGATAATTATGATAAATTAATTATGATGTTATTAATCTAAATTGAGTTATATAATAAATGTAATAAATTAATGTTGAATTTTGTAATATATAATGATGATATAATGACGGTTCGAACTTGATGATGATATGAATGTGACGATATCCAGTGGTAATTTCTGGCTACGCAGGGTGCTGACAATCACTAAAGGTGACCATATGTGAATCACCTGTTGTGATAAAAAACCAGTAGATTTGGGTGCAAGAACATCCGATGATAACCTATGGGAGATTATTTGATTGAAATTATTTGATTAAGATGACAACCTCATCATAACTGTATATGGGTCACTGTGAATATGGTGGTGTGACTATAATTGATTGACAAATAAGTCTCAAAATGTAATAAAATATTCAAATAAATTCTAATATGTTTTTAATATAATTGTAATGTGTATAATTATTTTATTAAGTATGTTGAATTAGATTCACCTACTGAGTCAACTAATGACTCTTGATTATTTTTTTTACAGATGTAAATCAAACACATGGGCCAACTTAGACATTTCAAATAAAAATTGTGAAACTAAAACGTTAATTTTTTTACTGTATATATTTACGATGCTTAAATAGTATTATAATAGTGTATGATATTATGAGATCTGTTAATATGATTGAGAAGGAAAACTTTTGTATAAGTATTTCTCGTTATTATTGCTAATATAATATAGACGTTTCTAATGTATATACATATATATGTCATTTTGTATATAAATAGTAAATTATAAAAATTTTGATAAATTATAAAGTGCTATAATTCTTAATAATTCTGTCACGACCAAATAATTTATAATCCGAGTACAACTGGATTATTAATAAGGATTACAGTGATTGAGTCGTGATAATATATATTCTCCCTCGCTTTTACAACTAAGAGAATTTGATTCCTTCTTGTTATATCTAACTGTAACATTTTCTCTTGTTAATATAACTTTTGTAATTTTATATATTATACACTTATTATATTTGAAAAATAATATTGTACATATTTTTATTTTATTATACATATCATATACTATTAAAAATATTACACTGAATATACTATAATTGTAGTATAAAGTTAATTTTTATATACTTTTTAGTATGAAGAATGTAATTTATAAATTTTACTTTTTCTTAAATTAAATAAAAGATAATGATTTGCATATTTCAATTATTGTTGTATTCAAATTGGATGGTACTCTTAAAAAAAAAAAAAAAAACTCTTAAAAAAAAAGGATAGTCATGCTTTAGTTTTGAGCCTCGTTTAAGGCTCTAATAATAAAACCCAAACCAATAATAAAAATAGTAAACTTTGGTTGTATGATTTTTTTTTTAATCTTATCTTTTTAATGAAATAATTGTTGTCATTTAAATGTAGCAATATTGGAGTGAAAGATCCAACACTCTAATAATACTGAAGACTGAGAATAAATAATAGCAACTCCACAATAACAAAATCATCAAAATAAAATTGTAAAAAAGAAGATAAATAAGATATATATATATATATATATATATATATATATATATATATTGAATTTAATATGCCAAGTCTTATAAGAAAAAATAAAAAAAAAGAAAATATACATATAAGTACTAATTCCGAAAACTTTTGACAAAGCACACTACCATAAGTTAACATGCATTTAAATGAACTAAATAGAGTTTAAGAATATGATCATAATGAACAACAATAAAATAACTTATGAGATACTTTTATACAAGTATTCTCTAACCCAAATGATTATTATAAGTCGGAGCTATAGAAGCACTTGTTCGACTTCCATGCATGCTTTGAGAATTCGTTAATTTATCTTTCGCAAACAATTAAATTTAGCGATTGTTGCCGAGTGGTTCACATCCCTTGGATGAAGTTGAGCAAACAATTGCCTTGAAGATGTGTTGAAGAATTTGAGTCACATTCAATACTCAAAAAATGAATGAATTAATGAAAGTAAGTCATTCACTATATATTATTATATTCCAGCAATATTTATTTGAGAGCTAATTATTAATAAGTTTTTATAATTAATTTATAAATATAATTTAGTTTTTTTAATTTTTAAAATTTATTGATAGATCCTATAATTAACTTTTAGTTATATTTTGGTCTATAAATTTTAGAAATTTAAGTAATAAATTTTTAGATTTTAACTAATATACAATCCTAGTGGAGATAGAGGGATGAAGAGAAGAAGTGTGGTTCTCCTTTTCCCTCCTACACGAGAGAGAGAGAGAGCAAATAATTTAATTTTATTCTATATTTTTTATAAAAATATTTTTTTTAATAATAAAAAAATATTAATTTTCTTTTAATGTTATATTACGTAAAATCTAGGAAGGTGTCATTAAATTTTCAAAACTCATGTAATTACGAGTTAACTAGAGGGACCTATCAGCAATTTAACAAGGGAACCACATCACACTAAAGTGATAACATTTAAATATTTTATGTCAATGTAAATAAATATGAAGTATATATTAAATCTAATTTGATACATATGCTTTATAAATATAGCATTTCTTAGTCAAAAATGTCAGAACATATTATAATTTTAAATTACTTTAATTTTAAAATACTATATAATATTTTATAATTTAAATATAAAAGTATTATCTATTTTGATTTTTGAAAATTACATAACTTGAATAATTTTCAGAAAGTCACTCATCTTAATACTACTCTAATCTAAGTATATTTAATCATGAAATTTTCTATCATTAGCCTCATGATTTATTCCAAAAATTAGTTCTACTATTTGGTATCACGTAATATACTTATACAGCTCAGAAACTCCCCCTTTTTTTTGATGTAAATGATTTATTTTTTTTTCCTCTCCACCTAAAAGTCTGTCAAGAGCTGCATCTTATCCAGATAATTTTAATTTACTCATATAGACATCCCCATAATGTTCAGTCCCCGCCCTCTTCTGTCTTCGATCGTCAAATACTAAGAATAAATTAAAACTTTATTTCTAATAGAAAATTATACATACTCATTAACACAAAGATTATATACTAACTTGAGCGTCTTATATGTCATATTGTCAATAGAAGATATATAAATCATCATTGCAATTTAATAACTTGAGATAATAATTCTTAATATGAAAATGAACATAAGTAAAATTTCTTTGAACTACATATATTTTGTAATGAAATACTCCTGTAAATATCTATCACTATTACATGACCTCTATATGACTGATTCTTATTGGATCAATTTTAGATTGAAACGGTCCGTTAAGAAGCGATATTTTTGTTCTCATTCTGATTCACGTGTTCATAATTAACTTGACTTTGGCTGGAAGTGAACACGCACTGGCACTCAGATTTCCAATTTGCACCCAAGTTTTTCTGAACTTCTTAATGTTAAAATGGGCTCAGGCCCAGTAGGCCAAAATCATTACTGGGCCTTTATATGGGCCCGAATGCATGTGGGAATTGTAATAAGCATTTTGATAACAGCCTAGATCTCTTTGTGTTTTATCTAAAACTTATTATTTATTTAATTAAATATTATTATATAAAAATTAATAATAAAAAGAAACGATCAGATGATACATAGAGATGTCCTTTGTTAGAGATGCCATTTTATATTGTTTTAGAATATTATCTGTATTAAATTTAAAACTTAATTTTGAATTAATTGAAGTACTAATTCAAAATCAGATTTTCCCCATTTGTATATTTATTGGGTCAGATATAAGTCGGCATTGACCCAATTGGTAAAATTCAATCGTATTTCTTTACTAATATTATATATTTTTGTTAGTTCTTATAATAATTTAATAATTTCTAACAAATAGAATGTGATATGCGCAAATACCCTTAATTTTTTTTTTGTTGATATAACAAACAAGCAAAATGTAAATTTTAAAGTTAAATATTTATATATTTATATTTAGTGATATAAAATTATTTTATTTAATTTTTATATAGTTATTATTTTATAGCACACATTAATTACTTCTGATTGAATGAGCTGACAAGAAATTTTGTTATAGAATATAAATTTCTAAGTTTGTTTGTTACTAATAGCATTATTTTGAAAAATTGTGTTATTTTTTAATAATATTTTTATATATTGTTAATCATTTTCTTGAATACTTTCAGGATTATGAATTTGTATTTAAAATATGTATAATTTTCATAATATTTTAAAATTATATATTAATTTTTATGTTGGATATAAAATTAATATTAAAAATAGTTTTCTTGATACAAACAGTGACACTAAATGCCTATGCGTACTAGTTTATTTTTTTTATAAATTATCATATTTAAATATGCTTAAGATTTATTTGTTAATAATATGATCAATGATAAATTATTAGTATTTTCATTATTAGGCACATAAATATGAAACTACTAAAAAGTTTTCGTTTTTTGTGAAGAAAAATTATGGGTAATAATTTGGGGGACCCAAAATCTGATTTTTTATGGGGCCCTAGATCAATCCTAGATTAACTTTGACTCGAGCTAATTTTCATTAATATCATATTATCCTCATTCATTAATAGGCATGAGCATATTTTCTTCCAAAAAATTTGTTCCGAAGAGAGTACGAAATCTTTAGAATATTCGGATTAGGTATAGACTATTCAGGTTCAAACATGATTAAAGTTGAATTAAATTTGAACTAAAATAACAGAATACTTCAAACGATATATTTCAAATAAAAAAATTATCATTTTGCACTAGTAATAATTTTTTTATAATTATTCTCAATACTAAATCAGGCTGTAAATAAATTCGAAGTAACTAAATAATTCACAGCTTTAATTTTTTTCACCAGCATTCAGTTATTTTCAACGTTATAATGATTTGATTTCTTGCATCAAATATATTTATAAATAATAACAACAATAATAATAATAATAATAATAATAATAATAATAATAATAATAATAATAATAATAATAATAATAATAATAATAATGCGTGATTGAATTTGAGCTACGAAGATCAGAAAAGTATTGTATTATTTTTTTTGGAAAATATCAATACAAAACCTTTTTCTTTTTGATGAAAAATATGTAATTAAATTATTTTTTAATTAAATTGAATTATTAAGATTTAAAATAAAAAAATATCAAAAAATGATGTGGGCCCCACTTCTCCCATGGTCCGCGGTCAACCCCACCATTGATCCCACGCAGCCCACTTCTCCTACATTATAGGACACATTTTCTATTATTCAAATTCCCACGCGCGCAGAGGATTCCTCCGCAGTCCTCACACAGACCGAGTCCTTCGATTTCTCGGAATTGATCTATCGATCGATCTCCAAGCCATCTCAATGTACGGCGGCGGCTGCGGAGGAGGCGGCGGCGGCGGGGAGGGGGCAGCGGGGCCGGCAATTATGGCGATACGAAAGGGGCCGTGGATGGCAGAGGAGGACGCCGTTCTCCTGGATTACGTTCGGAAGCACGGCCCCCGCGACTGGAGCTCCATTCGATCCAAAGGCCTCCTCCCACGAACCGGCAAGTCCTGCCGCCTCCGATGGGTCAACAAGCTCAAGCCCGACCTCAAAACGTAAGTCCTCTTCTCCCTCTGACTTCATCTTCTAATTCTTTCGACCCGAAAAAGATGGGAACTTTTTTCTCATTCTGCCCGCCGGCGACGGCGAAGTGGGTGCAAGTTCACGGCGGAGGAGGAGCGAATCGTGATCGATCTGCAGGCGAGGTTCGGCAACAAATGGGCTCGTATCGCCACCTACCTCCCCGGAAGAACCGACAACGACGTCAAGAACTTCTGGAGCACTCGCCAGAAGAGACTGGCTCGTCTCCTCCAATCTCCATTGCCTACAAGATCTCACAGGAACCACGGCAAGCTTCCCATTTCCCACGAGCACCCTCTTCCAACTTTTCAGGTGATCAATGATCTATTTATTATAATTCACTAAAAAATTCTCACTTACTTCATTACATGTCAATGTCTAGGGTTTTTAAATATACGACATTTAACATATTTATATTAATTCAAACTATAAGCTTTGTAATCCTGTTAGATCAACTTGAAGTTCGACTAAAAATCAAATATTGAATTGATTAAAATTCAAAACTTGAAAATTTTAAGTTAAATTTCAAATGTCTTATCAAAGTCAAAGCTTGATTGAAGTTACTTAAAAAAAAAAGTTGTTCCACGCTATTACGTGGCTTCTCATGTCACTCTAAATTTATTTGAATCATTTCACGTTATATTCAACTGTATTAAGATCTTGCATTAGTAACTTAGTATGCTAATGCAAACTAACCAATTAAACTAATTTTTAATTTTTCAACTTTTTTTCGAGATAAATTACTACATTTCTTCTAATTATAACTTAAAAAATAAATCTGCTATACAACCATACAACATGCTCTTATTCCTCTAAGACTTACGAACTTATTAGCTAATTCTTTAGAAGAAACACCACAGCCCTAAAATACCAAGGGGCTCGTGTGTGTTCCAATATACAAGTAAAAGGATATTCATTAATCTAAAAATTTAAGTCATTAGATAAAAATCACTATTTATATATTAAAATTAAAAGTAATTGTTAAACTATAAATATAGAATAAAAAATTAGTACTGTCAAATTTCCAAGATATTAAAATAAGTATAAGAGAGAGAGAGAGCATTCTCATGTTTCTTCAACGCCAGAACTAAAAGAGTTGGTTGCTTTGCAGCAGAATGAAAATCCAGGAGGAATTCTTCAGTGTGATCCTTCCGGCCTGGAGAAAATCATGGCGTTCGCAGAAGAATGTTCTAATGGCGAATGCAGCAACGCAGCATATTCAGAGAGCCAAGATGGCGGAAAGATGGCGCAGCTGATGAACCTGGATGCCGGCCTTTCCCTCCTGGAGCCCGCCATTTCCGACAGGGAGATTTGCCTCCCGCTGCCTCCGCCGCCGACGCAGCCGGCATTGCCGCCTTTCGAAAACCCCTTGCTTGATATCCCTCTGCTGCCGCCACTGCCGGAAAACCAAAACTTTTCGCCGGAGTTCTGCGCGATTGGCTTTCCCGACCCGTTTGTGCCGCCAACCTTCTACGATATGGACTTTGGGTGCCATGGCGCGAAGGTGCAGCATCCGGTGACGCCGGAGAGCTTCTTTGATGACTTTCCGACGGACATGTTTGACTGCACAGAACAGCCGCCGGCGACGTAGAAACATGAAACAGCCTTCAAGTAAATTAAGTAGTATTAGGAACGATGTGAAGATTGATTGTAAAAAGATCCATGCTGCTCTTTCCATACTGTGATAGCTATTCTGGAACTTGCAGTGTTGTAGTAGTTAGTAGTGGTAGTACTGTAGCTTTTACCATTTTATCAATACCTTAATGTGTACTGTTTAGTGAGCACTGCATTATGATGAAACTAATCTATATATATATATATATATATATATATTAGAATAACATGAGTAATGATTTAGTAGAACAAATTAGAATAACCATGCAAAGAGATGAAACATGCAAACAAGTTTTTACTACTACACAGTATCAACCAGAGCCATGTACAGGGACGGAATGAACTGATACCAAGTCACAGATAATGTATTTTAATACCAGAAACTGCAATTGATTTCTACCTCCTCCAAAGTTCCCTTTTTGTACAAATAGAAATGCCTCTCAAAATCCAATAGCTAAGCAACTCCAAACTTTATATTTGAAATGCTACAAGAAAAAATAAGTAGCTGTCTAATGTGATCAAAGTATAGGATTCGATCATCTCCATATTGTCTCGTTTGCATCAGTGAAGATCGCGTTATGATGTTCGATTAGGCATTGGATGACTTCGATGGCACCATAATCAGGGGGCGGACCATCATCCAAGGGAATTTGAGAAGATGCATCGTCACTGTCGGCTCCATCTGAAGTAATGTTTAAACCAAGAATTAGACTTCCAATGCATGGTTCATGTAAAAATATTCATCACATGAAGAAACATAACTGGAGATGATAATCAGCATCAAAGTTTTTGGCATGCTGGATTCTTAATACGGTAATTGTTATTATTTTTGTTAATGAGGTGCACTTTCTCAACTCTAAACAAGGATGGCATTCAAGAGACCAAGAACACGAGTAGCCCCTGACACAGCTGGTGGTGTCATGCTGGCGACTGTGATCCAAAGATAAACATGTATCAATAAACTGAATAAATCACGGAATGTTACCAAGTAGGTAATCATTGGCCGCATATTTTGATTCTTGATCAACGGTCTTTGAGCGACCCTTCGATGTGTGATAGAGGTGACCATAGAACTTCACTCTAGCATCACCTTGTTGCCACATGATAACTGGTGCCAATTCCAGAGCAAGGCTACTAGCATCCATCTGCATTACGTGCATTAGTATGATTTTTATCAATATAAAGATCTCAAGAAATTTTTGCCCTTAATTTGAATGTATCACAAATGAGAATTAAATACAGGATACTAGCTTTATTCATGATTCATTAAGTGAAAAGAGAGTGAACCGTGACAAAATGATAAGACATGTTGGTATGGCTGTAACTTGAACCATCCATGAAATAACAAGAGTTTAGAACACATCTGAAATGGCAACGAAGAACAGAGCATCTCTTTCAGGACATT
The DNA here is from genome assembly GCA_002786265.1 of Apostasia shenzhenica. Lineage (NCBI taxonomy): Eukaryota > Viridiplantae > Streptophyta > Magnoliopsida > Asparagales > Orchidaceae > Apostasia > Apostasia shenzhenica. The sequence continues at coordinate 5,070,266 of KZ451906.1, forward strand.
AGCTCAAGCAATAAAAGTAGCATAATAGCTGACCCATATAACCGGCCTGCTAAGGAACAATTAAGGCTAGATTTTTCCCTTAAGTTTTGGTTGCATTAACACCAAAGAAAGAGAAAATAGGGAAAAATTGAGGATAAGCCATGGTAAATTAGTCATTTAGCACCTCCATGATTTGAGTCTAAAAAGAGTTTTCCCATTCTTTTAGAGGAACTCTGCCAGATCTAGATTAAGCTGAGATGCCTCATTTTTAGCGAGTAAAGCCGCTTATCTCAATATTTTGTCAGCTAAATAATTGGGAATATTTTGTTTACATGGGATATGGGATTTGAGATGATTGATGACGAAGAGATGATGATATCCTGCGTCATGGCTGTTCAAATTTTTATGCTTTTAAACTAGTATAACATAACTTTTGCACTACGACTACAGCACAAGATATCCAAAGTACCGCAATTGAAGAAAAAAAAGTTTAAATAATTTCAAATAACAACTAAAGTAATTTTGCTTATGCTGTCAAAACACGTTGGGTAGGCAGAATCATGAATCCGATCAACAGTAACGACCCAGAACTAGACCAAATCACCACCAAAATAAGCCAGATCTTAGTACACATATCAGGCCCAATTATGAGACGACAATGAAGATGAAGTACATCTAATGACCAAATAAGTATATGCCATGTCCAAAAAAAAGAATGTGTATGTACCCCAAAATTAAATGCCAAATAAGGTGGCGTACCTTGTTAAGTGAGGACTTCTGGCTGACTCTTAGTAACAAAGCAGTAACAAATTCTAGTGTCATAAAACAAACATTTGGAAGCTTCTTAAGAATGTTTTTCATGTCTTGTATACTACTTCGTGAACCTCTGATTTCCTGATACAGAGCCAAAGTTGTAAGTGGCTCAGGAAGGCTTGCAAGGTAACACTTCATTAATGCAGCTACATCAATTGCGTTGACACCTTCAGGTAGAGATGCATTCCAGTCTGAAGATTAGGAACAAATGAAGGTAAATAAGATATTTGAGACTCTTAACTTACAACAATTAGCAAATAATGTGAAGTTTAAGGAATGATATACCTTGGTTAAAAAGGGAAATTAAATGACTAACAACCTTTTTATCCCCTTCTGCTTTGAACAAGTACTCAGTATGCAATCCTGCCAAGAAAATTTTATACCAGTACGACAGTCAGCATTTCAACTTCTTCAACCACACAATGTTATACCTGATATTGCACATACGATACCTGACATTATCAGATAATCAGCGCATTTGACTAGTATTTCTGGAATTGGCCTAATAGAGTGCTGCCTTTGTACAATAACCTCAATTGGAACACCAAATACTGCAAAGAAGTAAAAAGAAATTCCTACATTTTTCAGCTTTTACAAGGATGGAATTTCACATGCTATATGTGATGATTAGTTGTTCATCATCATCAATATTTTCACCCCAACTGTTTGGATAGACCAACGAATCCTTTTATGCCAATTATTCATATCTAACATTGTATGAATTGTTAATTTCTTATCTAAATATTATGTTTTTTTGGCAAAACCTTTAAATTATGATTAGCTTACTCCTTTCCTTCCATTTCTTCCATTATTATTGTCTTCCACCTTCGTGATGGTGCATTTTACTCGAAATTGTATATGGCTGAACCACATAAGTTTATATTCTACAATTTGATGTTCAACGAATGATAAAAGTTCAATCTTATTTAATTAACAATGGCAATAGTTTGAGCCAACATCCCTAGGCAGAGGGATACCAAACAATTAGAACTTTTGCGGATTTAAAATGATTTGGCGAGCTTATATGACCAACTTAGCTCTTAACTAAAATTCTCATTAAATAAATATGAGAATACTACTCCAAATAATTCAACATTTATCCAGTAAATAGCGCTGGCCATGTGGCTTTAATTTTCATAATACTAACACACTTTGCTTGACAATTACAGCCAAATAAGTACGACCTTGCTGAAAAATGAAACAACAATTCAATATGAGACACTATGCCCTTTGAAAATACACAATGGAAAAGAATAATAAAGGGAAATGTTTCTCCAATGTTATGAAGAAATCCATCATCATTCAAAACATTTTTCTTCTGGTGTGTTGCTATTCTGTCAACAAAGCACCAAAACTGCAAGTTCTGACCGATTTTAATCTCAATAGCGTGATTGGTATGCTGCCGATTAGAACAGTTTAGTCTGGCCACGCTAAACAATGATGGCTACACTACATCTTCGACTACCAGCATTTCACAGTTGCCATTGAAACAATGCTTGAGAAAGTGCTACTATGCTTATTGTTTTTAAGTTACTAGAAGAGATAAGAGTAAGCTCACCATCATTACTAGCAACCCCCTGCAACATACAAGTGAATGTTAAAACAATGTCAATAAAGCAATCAGTACAATTTTGTGTATTATTAACAAATTGTACCTTTTGCCAACGTTCAATATTGCTAATGATGACCTTACTTTTGTCTGCAGTCTTCTTTGCTGCCTATAAACATTTCAATTAACACTCACAACAAAATAGAACAACTGCTTAAGGGGTTCTAGGCCACAAGCTCAAAAATCAAGCTTTTAAACGTAAAATGCATCCAAATAAGAATTAACAAATTAAAATAAAGTTTATAAACATACTAATTTCATGCCACCGATTGAAAATAGACCCAAGTGAAAAACAAGTTATCAAAGAAAATGAATTGTATCAACGCTAAGATAGTGATAATTTAGAGGGACAAAATAAGCTAAAGGAATAATCCATGTAGCTTGGCAAAGATTTCATCTGAGAACATCTAAAACTCTGTAGATATAATCCATGTTCATGCATCAATTTTTGTTCCTCTGAGACTTGAAAGCAATATTTACGTCTATGCTCCTGACCATTTCGAAAGTGGACAGGGGTTATTAAAACAATTTAAAGCATAACAAGAAGAAAAATTATGTTCGTGTTAGGAATTAAGGAAATTAGCACAAGAGACGGAATCCATACAAAGGTTTTAGTACATCGACGATTCGGACTCGATGGCGGAGAAGCAAATTACCTCTTCAACTTTTATTTTTCCCACAACGACCTTTTCTTTGGTTTCTGTCACCCCTTTCCTCAGCAGCATCCCAGTAGTGGCGGCAGCAGAGATGAACCGTTCTTGCACGGTCTCTCTCGGCGGCCCCGCCGGGCGGCGCAGCCTGGCCTGCTGAATGACCGCCCATCGGCTCTTCAACAGTGACCCCACTCTCTCCGCGGCATCGACGACGTTCTCCCCGGCATCCTTGGCCAGCAACCCCGCAGAATGCCCAGCTTGCCGAAGCTTAACGCCTGCAACGAATCTTCACTACTCAGCACAAGGCAGAGCAGAAATACGAAGGTTAAGTTGTCCAAACTAAGATTCCAATTCGTAAATACCCGACGAGGAGAAGAAGCCAGATGCTCTATCCCGCCAACCGGCTGAGGCCTCCGCAGGCATGACTGGTAGGAAACCAAGCCAAAAAAAGAAATCTGCGTAAGCATCATATTAGGGTTTTGGATCATTATCTATGAATAGATTAAAGATAAAAGAGATTTCATGCCGCCCGATTCACATATAAGCACGAACTAGAACGGATATCGGAAACCCCGAGAGAGAGAGAGAGAGAGAGAGAGAGAGAGAGAGAGAGAGAGAGAGAGAGAGAGAGAGAGATTACTTGCTTTGGTTGTTCTCTTTCGATCTGAGTTGAAGCTGGACGGATGAAGACGAAGAACAGAAGAAGCACTCGAGGAATCAAATTCTAAAGCATGGACATGGTAGAATTCGAAGACTTGATATTTTGTTGTCAAATATGATTTTGCAGATAATATTGGGTAAATTGCACGTAGGTCTCTTTAATTTTAAAATTTTCTGCTTGTCAGTCTACATATTTCTTAGAATTTTTGCAGGCAAGTCATTATTAGATTTAAATAGTAGCACCTGGGTTTTAAGATTTATAATTTGTTATCTTCCTTCGATCACTTATAATATTATATTTAATTTAGACTACTAAAATATAGAGAAACTAAATTATAATAGATGCCAAACTTAATGACCTCAATACTATCATTCAAATTAAATTTATAAATAAGTTAGTGAAAATATCATATTCTTATAAAAATAAATATTATAATTCTAAATTTATAAACTAATATGTAAAAAATTTAGAATTTTAAAGACCTAAAAGCAATCTTTTTATTAAATTGGTATTTTTAAAGAAACTTATATGTTAATCTTAAATTTTATCATTTATTAACATTTCATCCAAAGTGGATAATTATTTACTTTTTATTTTTAACAATTATATTACTATAAAGTAAATGTTATGAGTTAGCCAAAATTCTAGTTAAAAAGATTACCTATATGTTAATATTTTCTAACTTAAATTCTGATTTCGCAAATTGCAATCCATATCAAATTCTGGTTAAAAAATACTGATACAAAAATGAAATAAGTTAGGCAAGATAAAAACCGAAAAATTAGAGGCCTTTTATTAGAATTGAGCACGTTGGATAATTGCAATTTGGTACCGGACTGAATAAATATCTAAAAAGATAAATTTAGATCCACAATATCTATATTGCATTGACTTGACCAAGGCCAATTTTCAAAAAAAAAAAAGTACTGAATTAATTTTTTCTGCTTCACTTATTATTCTCGAAATAATATTATTTTTTATTTTTCATTATATTAATATAATTATTAAAAAAAATACAAAATAGTAATTAGTCTATATATAAGATGGAGATAATTTTAAATTTATATAATATTTTTGGGGTTTTTACCCGTATGACACAAAAAACTTCAATATTTACTTATTAGACACCCTAAAGTTAAATATTACATGACACACACTTATTTATTTTAATTTTACAACCAACACACCCTAGTTAAAAAATCCTTACATTTTATTTAAGTAAACCATACTTAAATTATGTTTGAACTTAAATAAGGTTCATAGGAATAAAATCTAACCCCTTTTGTATCTTAAATTAAATCTAATCGTTAAGATGAGCATCTAACGATTAGATTTAAAATATTCTACATAAATAATAGATTTAAATAGTTTTTAACATGTAAGATTTAAGTTAAGGTGCACCGAGAGTTAGGTTTTATTCCTATAAACTTTATTTAAGTTAAAACATAACTTAAGTATAGTTTACTTAAATAAAATGTAAGGATTTTTTAACTAGGGTGTGTTGGTTGTAAAATTAAAATAAATAAGTGTGTGTCATGTAATATTTAACTTTAGGGTATCTAATAAGTAAATATTGAAGTTTTTTGTGTCATACGGGTAAAAATCTCAATATTTTATTTATATTCATCCTATAATATATGCAATAAATCAAATTAAATAAACTAGTTATATATATATATATATATATATATATATATATATTTGATGAGTGCTATTTACATATTTTTATATATTACTTTCACAAATAATAAAGTGGATATTAATATATTACACTTTCCAACCTAACTTGAATTAGCATTAGAATAGACATAAAAAAAACTCAAATTTTTATGCGTAAAACCTCATGAACTATATGAACAATCTCGTGATCTATATGCCAAAAGCAAACTTTAAGATTACTAAACAAAGATAAAAAAAAATTAAGTTTTTTTGGATTAGCTTGAAATCAGTTTCCAACATTTGAAATCGATATTTAATTTACCTTCGGAATTTTGGTTCAATGTTGCTTGGTGGTATGTTATATTACCTAGAGAAAATAATTATTTGATTTAATGACATTTATAAATACTTTTTTATAAATTTATATAAGTATTGATTAAAAGATAACATCTGGATGACATAATATTTATATTATATAATATAACAATGAACCAAAATTTTTCTTAATATCAAGTAATATAAGGTACTTTTGTGTCATCTCTATGTCCATTTATCACATACTTTGCCAGTAAATGAGAGTCATATTATTGAAAGAAGACGTAATAATTTGTTTATAAAGACTAAATGAAGATGGGACTTGACACCATGGGCTCATGTGCAAGGAAAAAAGTACTTAAGAATAAAGCCAAATTTCAAGAATTTATAGGCCAATATTTTAGGATTCCAGATGCAATTTCCCCATTCCCTTTTTAGTCGGAAGGTCGAGAACGAACTAGAGTCTAGGGGTGGCAATGAGTTGGGTTTGAATCGGGTTGATCAATACCCAAATCTATCCCCCCCGAATATGTTTTCACAAGACTCGAGCCCGTTACACTTGCCCCACTAGCCCCACACTGTTCCATACACATCCTTGAAACCTTTTCGCTTCCGTTTTGCATCATCCCGCCCTGTGGCCGACACCTTTCTGCATCCGTTCTGCATACACCGTACTCGTCCTTAACTGCTCCATCACGTGCCTGCGCATGAGCTGTCCCTTTGTCGACGCTTGTGGCTTCCCGCTGCCTGCCACCAGCGTTTGTCGGCCTAGGTGAAAAGAGAAGAGGCAAGCAAGCTATGGCCTGCTAGTGCCACTCTCCCTCTCCCTTTCTTTTCACTCACTCTCTATCCTCCTCTTCTCAATGTTCATGCAAGCTACGTAAGGATGAGAGGGTCGGGGCGGGCTTATTTTGCATACGAGTTAGGTATCACGTTGGGGACCATATGGGGGCAAATGTGATTTAAAGGGCATTTGGTTCAACATTAATTTAATATTATATTATGTTATTTAGATAAAATGATTATTTAGTTTAATAATATTTATAATTAATTTTTTATTAAATTATAAAATTATTAATAAAAATAATATATAAATATAATAATATTTAAATTATATAATATAATATTAAATTACTTCATAACTCCCCGGTATAATTTGAGCTTTCATGCCCGTACATTCGCGGCAGAATAATCGAGTAAGGACGCACATAGACACCCCTAACCGGAGACACTCCTCTGGAGCCAGGGCTGAGGTTGAGCGGTATGGCTGGAACTTTACAGCTCCCTTTGGTGGACTTGTCCTCCTCCGATCGTGCCGCCACTGCCCGATCAATTCGTCAGGTCTCTATTCCTCGATTTTAACACTGCAATGATCTTGTGCCTTAACTTTCCTTCGCATTGGAATTTGGTTTGCGTTACTTCAGATCCATGATTATCTGCTTCTCTCTCTCTCTTTGTCTCGCTCCCGATAGCTTGTTCGAGCTGTACATTGATTTTGTAAGTTGAAAATCTTCAGGCGTGCTTGGAGTACGGATTCTTCTATCTCACAAATCATGGAATCGGTAGGGATGTTTTCCAGCAGGTTTTTTGGGAAAGCAAGAAATTTTTTTCGTTGCCTTTAGATGAGAAGATGAGACTGAGGCGCAATGAAGATCACAGGGGATACACCCCCCCTTATGATGAAAACCTTGATCCTTCTTCCAAATCCAAAGGTATCCTTGCATGAACACGGTATTTTTCCTGTGATAATTTTATTTTACAATGCGTAAAATCTTCAGCTTTTTATAGGATGCTTTGCGATACTCTTTTCTTTTCTGATTAGGGATTTTACATGTCACATAAATCTTGGCGTATTACACTACACACTCCTTCACAACAAATAACCATCAAATAATGTAAATTTTATGAAGAACGTGTGTATAGTGTAGTATGCTATTGCTAAGATCTGTGTGGCGTGTATGTAAATATCCCTTTTAATTATAATATTTTTAACTGGAAAAATATAATTGTAGGCTGAAAATTGCCTACGTGTGTTCACATCACCTGCATGTCATGGAGTTCATTGAGGACTTATTATCCTATTATTCATTCTTACATTGACTTCCTAGATTGATGGAGATAAACTTTTCCTTCTAAACGTATTACCCGAATTTGTGTTTTAGTGGTATTGATGTAGGTGTCAAGATATATATGAGAGTTGTGTCAATTTCGATGATTAACAACAAGTTGAGTTGCTAATATATAAGTGTTGGATCTTACCCATAGGGCTAGGGTCTTTGATTGGAAATGTGTTCAGTCACTTGTATATTGAGATTAACTTAGGCTATGAAAGTATTCCCCAATGATGGTATCATAGCCGATGGATTGACTGGGATTAAGTGGTTCATGCAATTTGTACTGTAATGGGTCTTTGCTTTGCCTCTACCATGGTTGGGATTAAAATTTCAAAGGTTGAGGGACTTTCACAATAGAAGATAGTTGAGTTGAGCTCTTTATGTACACACACTTGATGGGTTAATCTAATTTGGATGGTTTCATATTTGAGAGAGAGATTTATTTGGATTCACATTAGAATTGTCCCAATTTGAATAATTAACAAGTTGACGGGTTAATATACATGTGTTGGCCCTTATCCGTTCTCTTAGATTTGTGTTGGATTGGAAAGGTGTCCAATCATTTATATATATACATATATGAGCAACCAATCACTTGCATATTGGGCTCCACTTAGTCATCTACGTTATGACTCCCAAAACAGTAAGAAGTTTTAATAGGATAGATTACCATAAACTTGTTACTTGTTTAACAGCATGTTGATGCGAAGACAAGCTTATAATTTGGGATTTCAAGTAAAGCAAATCATAGATGGATGGTGAATGACTTGTTGTGGAACCATCTAATCAAGCACATGCTTAGAAAATCATTGACTTGGTTTCTCCATCAAACTTAAAAAAGAAGATTAAATAGAAGAATATGATGGATATTATGTGGAGGAACTATTGTCATGCCCATGCGTGGACCTGCTAGTTTTCTTAGCAATTACTGCAAATCTTGCATTTCTGCTATTTATTTTGGAAATGCTGTGAAGTCAAATTTACATTATAAGCCATGTTCTACATACTCAATGCTCTGTGGCAAGAAACTGGACTGATGATGGTTTGTTTAATGAAAACATAAGGGGATTTGAAGGAGAGTTTCTACATTGGTCCAGCAAAAGGCGGCAGATCAATGTTTGATGTGAATCAGTGGCCTTCACTAGGTATTAATTATTTTAAATTTACCTTTGTCAATATGCTCACATGATCAGGAGCTTTTCTTTATGGAAGTTTTATTTGAAGAACATTGATGCGTTCCTTAACAATAATGAAAATATTGATGTCTTAAGCTTACTTTAGTTGGAGGAAAAAAAATGGTTTGGACAAATTTTGTTATTTTTTTTTTGAAAAATATGTATACTGTGAAATAAAGTGAGTTAATTATATTAAAACTTGTGTTGGATGTAAAATAAAGTTGATTAATTTATTGAAAATTATATAAGAAATGAAATAAAGTGATTGTATAATCTTGGAATTTGCGTGAGATATTGGGATGAGATTTAAAATAAATTTTAAATTTTTTTAAAAGTATATAAATTTTTTAACCATAGCTAAAATTTCCGTTTACCAAATGGGGCCAATTATTTCATCTTTAGTCTATTTCTTCAATTGAGAGAGATTAATCCTCTTGTTCGAGCTTTTTAACATTGTTTAATTATCTCAATAATCTTTGCTAGGAAAGTTTAGATACTCTGCCTTTGTGGAGAGCTACGATGGTTTCGTATTATGATAAAGTCATGTAAGTATCCCCCTTCACATTTGGTTATAGTTTCCATCTTTTCGCAATGCATCTCCTTGCATTTCTATAATAACTGTTTGGATACATACCGTTCATAAAATGCAGAAATCGTACACCATTTGAAATCTTTAAGTCATTCTTTTTGCATCAATTCCTTATTATATCAGCATCAAGAATGACAACACTTGATGTTGCTCACATTATTGATATTGTCAGGAGATGTATCTCCAATCTTAGGGAACAACATCGGTCAACTATCAAGCATTTTGTGACTTCTTTGAGGCACAAGCAAGTTGGCTCTATGTTTTATGAAGGAGAAGTTGAATATGGTTGACTATGATGATGTAGACATTATTGGAGAGTTAGACTTTATCTCTGGTGAATGAAACTCAATAGCTCTTAGTTCTGACCTACCCCACCCAAGATAAGCAGAAATGCATCAGATTATTAGGCTATTTGATTAACTTTAAAGAGAGAGTCGTTGCTTGGCAGTTGAAACTAAAGAAAGTGCATGACACTTTTGACAATCGAGGCAGAGTACATTACAACAACTTAAGGCTGTAAGGAGGTATTGTGGATGAAGATGCTACTCAAAATGTTTGGGCACAAATAAGAGGAGAACTCTTTGCATTATATGATAGCCAAAGTGTCACACTTATATTTCAAAAAAGTGTCATTCACTTGGTGAAAAATCTAAGTTTGCACTCAAAGTTGAAACATATTGAAGTCTGGCATCACTTAATTTGTGATGTTCTTAGAAAGAAGACTTACTGAAAAATGATCCATACTGATGGTAATGTGTTAGATATGATGACCAAGCCAATGACCAAGTCCAAACATGATGGCTTCAGGGAAACAACAGTTTTGGAATTATTCTTATAAGTCGGGAGGAGTTTTTTGGAGTTAATTCTTTCTTTTGAGAATTAAGAAAGATGTTTGACAACAAGTTAAAGAATGGTTGTTTGGGAAAATAATCCTCAAACAAGTTATCCTTGAAGGAAACATCTTCGAGAAGACATGGTCAAGAAAAGTGTTCTATGACATGGTCAAGCTGAAAAATTGGTGTTTTTCATCAAAGATGGAAAACCAAATTAAGTGTTTTTCAATGAGGACTGAGGGCTGCTGTATTCGCAATTTCTTTTAAGTTGAAACTTCGTTACATGATTATGGGATTTATGCCCATTGTAAGTCCAAACATTCACTCATAACCTATGTATAAATTGTAGAGATGTCAGAGAAATTATAATGATTATGATTTTTCTGTGAAGATTGATCTCTCTGAGTAGCATAAGGAGATCCATCGTTGTCGATGGTGTCCAGTGGTGAAGACAAGTGATTTGCAAGAAGTGTTAGCTACCTGAAGCTGTCTACCTGAAGCTGTTATGGGACTAAGAAGGAATTCAGTAAAATTATAATCCCTTAAAGAGTGTTCTGGAGAATAAACTGAAGCTTTGTAATCCATTTTTATGGTGAAGCTTGTTGCCTAGTTTGGGATTAGGTTTTTCTTCCAATTTCATGGGTTTCTTGTGTTAATTCTTGAGTTCTTGTATTTTATCTTTGTTATTTTATATTTATCTTCTTATGGCACTGACGAGTATTTTCTTTCACCGCAATCTCTCTTGAAAACTTATGAGTTCTAAAGTTGAAATTCTTTCCTAAGCATTGAACACTCTTGTCATAAAGCCCAACTTTTCAAGTCCAACAACAACTTGATGTAATCTATAGCGGAGCTTGCTGCGTAGTAAGGATGAAGATGTGAAGATGAAGACGCACAAGAGGACTGTTTCTTTCATGTATTCTTTAGCTAGCCTTACATTATAGTGAGGATGAAGACGAGCAAGAGGATCACTTTCTTCAAGGATTCTTTAGTGGGGATTGCGTCATAGTGAGGGCGAAGATGTATTGATGGATCGTTTCTTTCATAGATTCTCTTGCAAGGCTTGCCTTATGTTGAGGACTGAGGAAGAAGACGCACAGAAGGATCATTTATTTCATGGATTCTTTAGCGAGGCTTTCATGATGAGGATGAAAGCGCACATGAAAGCTCGCATAGAGAATCTAGGATAAAAGTGAAAATTTTGATCAACATGAATCAGTGTAAATCTCCCCTCTCTATCTCTGCTTTTTCTTTTCTTTTCTTCTTCATCTATCTTTTTCTTTATTTTATATTCTTCATGCGCTGCTGCTGCTATTGTTGGCTTTTCTTTAGCATCAACGTGGGAATCTGTTGTTTTTTTTTCTGTGTTTCTTTTCATGGAAGCTCCTGACTTCAATTTTTTTCAAATAAGTTTTTCATTACCCACTTTTTTTTAAATTTATTTCCTACTTCTTTCTATATGAAGGAATGCCTGGAAGGTAATGCTGAACATAGCTTTCCAAGTAGCCTCCTTATTCACATTTTTCCAATTGTTTGCTAGGATGTCTTAAAACTTTTCGTTTTGCAAGCTACACCTCTCTAATTTCCATCGCCTTTTCTCAATTTCATGCATTTCCTGTAATTATTCCCTCTTCAAGCAGTCATCTCCATATAGTCATTTTGTTGCATACTATATATATATATATACTTCACAATATACTAATACTCATTCAGGGAAATTCTTTGAATGTTTTCTCAGGACTATTGGAAAGCAATTACTGTCCTTGATAGCTTTAGCTCTGAACCTTGACGAGCAGTTCTTTGAACTAATTGGGGCATTAAATTCACCAATGGCATTTGTTCGTCTGCTACACTATCCAGGTAAACTTAGTATGTTTGCAATATACATGTTATCTGAAAATGTTTGCAATAATGAAATCATTTTTCTATTAGTAGCCATAATAAAGATTTATATATTGAGTTATACATGATCTATTATTTTGAAAGTTATTTGGTGATGTTTGAATAAACATTACTTCCATGGGCTTTTTGAAAATAATTTTATTTTTAACTCTTGTTTATATAATATTGCGACTTACATTTAGTAGGTAATCTCATGGAAATTCCCATGTCTTTTCAGGGATTTAAAGCTAAAACAAGAAGGATTATAGTCTCTTATGTGCTTCAGCTATTATGAAACAGGATTCTTATACATTTTCAAGCTTATAGCAAGCCCTATCATACTCTTCTTTTTGCTCCCCCCTCCCTCCAAAATAAAAATAAAAATAAATGTTCCAATATGCATTTATATATGGCTACTTTAATAGGATAATTGGCGAAATAGGATTCGTCACACTAATCCCAAATTGCTATGACAAAAGCGAATGATGATGAAACATCATTTACTCTAGCAATATTGTGTTATGATTAATACATTGATACATCAGAGTTTGCTTGTAGTGTAGTCATTTTGGGGGTTGGCATATACATCTTAAATGGATATTGTGTGTCTACTTACATTGCTCAGGTTGAGGGCAAAGGCATACAACTGAAAATTCATGTTAAAATTGTTGAGCAGTTGCTTACTTTGGTTTTGAAGCTTCTATTCTATCTCAAAACTAGCGAGATCACCCACATGGAACTATTTTGTCATTATTAGACTTCTGACATATTGGTGGGGACAAGGACCAACATTAAATTAGACGGTTAATATGACATCATGTGCTGAATTAAAATTAATTAAAGTTATTGAAGATTTTCATATTAGCTTTATTCAGATTTGATTTGATTTAGAGCAGATTTGAGAAATTTAAAAATTCGTCATATTTGGAGCTAGTTTTATTTTACTATAATGAAATTAGTTTCATATTTGCTTTTATTTATTTAGTATTTTATTTCTTGTATTTAATATTATATTTTTAAATTTCTTCATAAGATCTCTTTATATAAAAAGGTCACCTTACATTATAATTGAGTGTTGTTATTGTTGAATGAAATTATATTTGAGTTTTCTCAAAGCCTACATCTAGGTTAAGGGGTTGATATTCTGGTGAAGAAAAAGAGTAAGGGCAGGGTCAGAATTCCTTAATACCTAATTATCCAAAAAAAGACCTTAATTCCTCTCCCTATCCATCTTTTGTTCTCACCGGACCTCTCAATTTATCTCCTTCAATGCACCCGCCTCCGACTTCCAACACTCGCTCGCATCAACAACCCGTTTAGACAGTACACCCGCGCAAGAGCGTGCCAGCACAAGCCTCAAATCCATGCGGTGCTAGAACGTCCGCGCATAAGTCTCGCGGCCCTTGCTCGCCCAGTAGTGTCTCCCTCGGTCGTCGCTCGCCGCAGCAACACCCATCGTCGCGCCACCCGCAACCCTCGCTCACTGCAGTCATGTTGCCAGTCGTCCTCACTTGCTGCAGGGACACTGCTAGCGTCCCTCGCTTGTTGACACCACGCCCTTATGACCCTCCTGTGCCTGCATTACGCCTCCGCCCCCACGTGTCATATTTGCTTTCACTTGTTTGACATTTTATGTTCTATATTTAATATTGTATTTTTCAGATTTCTTTATGAGATATCTTTATATAAAAACGTCGCCTTGCATTGTAATGGGAGGTTGTTATTGTTGAATGAAGTTATGTCTGAGTTTCCTCAGAGCCTAGATCCAAGTTAAGGGTTGATGTTTCGGTGAAGGAAAGGGCCTACGTATTCTTAGGTGAGAATCATTTAATGCTTAGTTATCTACAAAAAAATCTGAATTCCTCTTTCTATTCATCTTTTGTTCTCACCGGGCCTCTTAATTCGTCTCCTTCGATGTGCCCGCCTTCAACCTCCAACACACACTCATGCCAATAACTTGTTCAGACAGAGTGTGCCTGCGCAAAAGCGTGCCAGCGTGAGCCTTGAATCCACGCACAACCAGAACGCTCGCACGCGAGCCCAGCTCACACGTGCAAGCAGGGGACATGCGCGCGAGTCCCACGTTCCTCGCTCTCCTCAGCAGCACCGCCCTCGATCGTCGATCACCGCAGCAACACCCACTGCGCTACCTACGACCCTCGCTCGCCACAGCCGCGCCGCCAGTGGCCTTCGCTTGCCGCAGCCGCATCGCTCGCGGCCCTCCCTTGTCGATAGCACACTGCTGCAACCCTCCTCGTCACAGGTGCCTCGCGCACTCCTACGCCTGCAGCGCGCCTTCGCTCCCCTGTGCTCCCCACGTGCCTGTGCAGCGCCTCTGCCGAGGTTGTTTTGCTGTCCTAATTATTGAACTAAAGCATATTGGTATAATTTCTCATCGAACTCAATTATTCGTTGATTATTTAATCTCAATAAAATTATTTGCTTTATTCGAATATTTAGTTTAGCTTTAATTGTGTGACCATACGAATTACTCGTGTGAAAAAATTACTGTTTAATTTAATTGTGAGACTTCTATCTAAAATTTCTGAACCTCGGATTTGATCCGTTGAATTAAAATTGACGCTCTAATCTAAATTGATAAATTCTTATTTATCAACCAATCTAGTTTAATTTTAATTTTAGAATATTTTAATTTGTGATATTTATAAATCTTATTTATTATATAATTTATTTGAAAAATATTCTTGTGCTTAATTAAAATAATTTGACAGTTAATTTTACTTATTGAAAAAATAACATTTTTATTTTCTGTCCCGCATCACATATTTTTGGATCCTCTTTTGACATCACTAGTAATTTTTTGTTTCATATATTTTCAGTTTTCTTTTCTTACTACTTATTTTGTTTTAATCATGAAACCTCTTTACACATCTCTAATGACTAACCAATATATTGACCAACTATAGTTTTGAACTTTATTCCACTGGATAATTACTTTTGATCTTCTGGATAATATAGTAGATTAAAGCCTAAAACCACAATTTGGTAGGTTATTGCCTGCGTAACATTTTACTTTGATCATATAAGTATATCTTTATTTTCTTATAATGATATATTATATACATTTGTGTAATAAGTAGGTGAGCTTTGGGATGAGGATCATGATAATTTTGGTGCATCTGCTCATTCAGATTATGGAATGATCACACTTTTAGCAACAGATGGGGTTCCTGGTCTTCAGGCATGTCCTGCATATACAATTATCTCCTAAAGTTCTTATCATGTCCTTTTTCAGATCTATTCTGTTAAATAGATTTGTAGGGAGAAACATAGATGGCCGCAGTTATGGGAGGATGTGCCTCACATTGATGGGTAAGCTATAGAGGCCTTACTTTTCTGAAGATATGCTAATGATACAGTTTCCTCCTACAGTATACAATATTGTTACATTTTCTGGTAATTATTTTTGTTTTCAATTTTCATGGTTGGTGATACATTTGGCCTTTTCCAATTTGCTGCTTTCTTAGTTTTTTACCAATAATCTAAAGAGCACGTGTATTATAAGCAACTTTAGGCCACTTTCAGTTCTTTGATTGTTTTTTTCATGGTGCATGATGTGATGGTTCTAAATTTGCCCTTTTTATGTTGCATGGACTCAAACTGATTGTTTTTATCATATTATCTCCAGGGCATTCATTGTTAATGTTGGGGATATGTTGGAGAGGTGGACAAATTGTTTATTCCGGTAATAAACTGCATATATTTCTTTTATTATCTTTTCAACCCTGAAATATAGCTATTAGTTGTCCAGAAAGTATTTACCTTTGTATTAAATATTCATGGATATCTAGCAGATCTACTTTGCATAGGGTTGTTGCAGTTGGGAAGGAACGCTATTCGGTAAATTACTCCATTAAAATTTCCTAGTATATATCATTCTTGATTAGATTTACTCATTGTTTTGATGCTTTTGGAGGCAAATCTACCTTAGTGTGAGCCCCCATCTACTGTTAACTCAGACTCATGCCCAACCATCCGAGTCACAAACATCAGAGGCATCAGGGCATTGTTTTGATGCTTTTGGAGGCAAATCTACCTTAATGTGAGCCCCCATCTACTGTTAACTCAGACTCATGCCCAACCATCCGAGTCACAAACATCAGAGGCATTAGGGAGAACGATACCTAACAATACTAACCATAGCTCAAAATAGTAAAATTTCAATGTTGGTATAATCATTTCATTATAATTTGGAGTTGACAAGAATGAAGCTTGGGTAGTAATTTTTGACAATTTATACATATTTTAGAAAAAATAGATCATATGAATTATGTTGTACCTGCCACAGACATTGCAGGAGTCCATTAGAATGAATTCAATAGGCAAATCAACATATTCCAAATAATTGAATACAACAAGCAAAGTAAATCTAATGAATAAGTAGAATGAGCATTTTAGTAACCATGATACAACATAATCTACTTCACATGCTTAGCTCAATGATCTATAAAGACTAAATAATAATGCAAATGGTTATAGATCATGCTTGATGCAATTTTTATTTTCAATTTATTTCATTATTCCACTATTTCATTTTACTGGTCCTAAAATACTAGTTGAAAGTAATGCTTGCCCCTTGTATTAGTACAAGAGTCTATCTCCATTCTTGTGTAATGGTAAAAACTCCTGGGATCTATCTTCACCTTTGTGTAATGGTAAAAACCCAAATAATTTTTTAGAGACTTATTTTCCACCACAGCTACATTAGGGTGCCCTACCACGTGTGGCCATTGGGACTTATTTCCTTGGTGCAATAGGGAAGCCTTATCATATATGTCATCTTTACTTGAGCTAGGGAATAACATACTCGAAGGCACTCACGCGTTCTCTTATTTCGTTCATTAGCCCCGTCGGCAACATCAGTTTATATTTCTCATCATTTGCTTTGCGACTAATTCATGCCTATATTGCATGATTGTGCATCTCATAAAACATATACCTTTACCACCATCATAGGCTCACATAATAAAGTCTAAGCATCAAACTAGTGCATGACATTTATGTATATATGGTTGTATCTTTCACATAAACAGCAGGTTGTCAAATTGTAATCAAACCAAGTTAAACACCATGCTTCAACTCATCATATCATGCAAAAAGGCTTTCTCATTAAATTAGTTAAATCATAACTGAACCAATAACATGTGACAGTATGAGCGTTGTCATTCAATATTCATGTAAGTGATCAACATCTACTTTAGCTAATTAGAACATGCATTACACTACTGTTCTAGTGCAAGGATTAAATGCCAAAATTGTGAGGAATTAAGTTAACTTTTCATCTGTTAATTTTTGTTACATTTGGACATCATTGTTGTAGCAAGAACCTATCTTAAGGCACGCATGTTAGAGCAGAATTTCTTGACAAATTTTTGTCTTTAACCTCAAGCACATAGAAAATTACTTTATAGTAATAATTTGGATTTGTTCAAAACATTAAAATTGTAGATACGGAAGAGAACTAAAGAATGAAAATTCAAATTATTCCAAACTCGCTTAACACTGTTTTTTCTCTTAATAGCTGAACTCAGTCATGATTTTCAGAATTCCAGACAGCTCAAATTTAAGGCTTCCAAAATAGGTCCTATACTCAAAACCAAACAAAAATGTAAATATGAAAGTTAAAGCACACTTCTTGAACTGAACCTCAGCCAAAATTAAAATATTTGAGATAGATTTGCCTGCCTCTTACAATCAAGCAAAGGAACTCTCTCAAATACTCCTCCAAGCTCTCCAAGCAAACATGCATGCAAAGCCTCCAAGTCTTCTTGCCAATTCACTCTTTTTTCTCTCCTCCACACAGCCTGTAGAAGTAAGAAGATGGTTCTTTTTTGTGATGATGAGCTTAGATTGATGGAAGAAAAAGCGAAGAAGCTCAATAGAAGAAGAAGAAAGCTCTTCTCTTGTGTCACTCTCCATTTCTCTCCCTATCTTTCTCTCTCTGGCCGGCTGTGAGCTGGGAATGAATGGGAGAATTTTCCTCTCTCAGCCCTCTACATGTAGCCGCAAACTGCCCATTCACATTTCTGCACTTGCCACTTGCCCGATTCATGACATTTGGCCTTCTCCAATCTTAAGGTGTCATGTCAACCGTGCTTTATGACACTTGGCTAGGTGAGTTGACTAAGCGTAAGGCTTAAACAGAGCTTAGACTAGAATAATCTAGGATTGACTTAAATTATTCCAGTCCTCTGTCACAAATGAAAGAAAAATTGCATCCAAATCTTTCAATTAATGAAATATTTCATCTATGACCTAATTGAAATCCTCAATGGACCTAGATGAACCATTCCATAAGTCAAATTTCAGGTGGTTATACTTAGTCATTTAATTTCAATAAATTCCACTTATAGGTTAAACTTTACTAACAATATTTGAACTGGTCAGGTAGCTTTCTTTCTTGATCCAAACTCTGATTGCTTGGTAGAGTGCTTGGAGAGTTGTTGCAGTGAAACTTCCCCACCAAGGTATTTTTTATTTTCCTTCTTATCAGTTCAATCGTCTAATTTTTTGAATTTAATGTATTATATGATAGCATGATTGGATAGAACAAAATATAAATGAAGTAGCACTGAAGAGACAAATTAATTATTCAATAAAAAGCATCGCCTTAAGAATGATTAAGAAAAGACCTTTGTAGCTAGGAGAAAATAGCCCAAAAGTTATTTTTGATTTAATTACTTGAAAGTTGTAGTCAAGTAAACATTTATTGGAACTGTTTGTAAAAAGTTATTAACAAGCATCAAAATTGAGTTCAAATTTAAACTAAAATATTATTTTGGACACTGATCAAACAACCACACTTGATTTCTACATTTTCATTGGAAGAAAAAGATATTCATACACCTCTACTCTATTGTGTGTAGGATAACGTGCTTCAATTTTTTTTTGCAAAACTTGCAACACCACCATAAACAACCAAGCCTTTAGGTGGGGTTTGCATGAATCTTTTATTTTCATTGCACTTAATCAAATAACAATTCCTCATTTAGCTCCACGTTTGTAAAATCTTGCACTACATTTGATAACAAGCATATAGACAACTAATGAAACCAGGATTTGGGATCTTGCTCAAATCGCAGAAGAAATCAATCTCACATAATTTCGAGTTAAGTCATTGTGCTTTGTATTGGTTGGAGAGGGGGAACTCAGCATCTCTTTTAGAAAGCACAGACCTTTGCTTCTTTTCTTGCAGGTTTCCTCCCATCCGCAGTGGCGACTATTTGAAGGAGCGTTTAAGGTTAACTTACTCCAGTTAATGTTATTTATGGTTGGATCCTTGCATAATCTTAATAATGATTATAAGAATAAGGATAATAATTATATTAATAATAAAATTCTGTTAAAGCGTGATCCATGACATGCAGAGCAGCAATGATTTGCTTGGATAGTTGAATTATATGTAATTTATGATAGATATATGTTTCCATTAAAACTTACCCAATTATGCTATAGCTAGCAGAAGGCTGCAGCTCTAGAACTTTTAAAAGGTCGTGTTTTATTTTATTTTATTTTTTGTTTTTGAAAGGTTTGCAGTTGTAGAGTTAGGCTGTGTTCGGAAAATTTATTGGGTCCAGCCACTTAACCTGCTAAGTTGTTCGGTGACCCGACCCAATGCACCATGAGTGTGTAGCAGGCCCCACACTAACGGTAATCCCTTTTTTTAAAAAGTAGATATAAGTAAAAAAACAAAAAAGAAAAAAGGGTATTCCTATCATTTTGTTTTTAATACTTAGCATTATGTTGTTCATACCAAGTTTATACCTATCAATTTTTTACTTAAAATACATATTCATACCTATCTTTAAAAAAATTAATGGCATTACCCCACATTATTAATATGCACCATGAATCTTGGTCTAATAATTTTTCTTGCATTTGGGTAACCAGGCCTAATAATTTTTCTTGATGGCAACTGTGGTTTGACATAGCAGTTTTATAGTATATTGTTGTTGTGCATAGCACAGTTGACTTATCATTTTTTTTATAAATGTTGTACTTTATAAGGTGTTGTGGCAAAAGATGTCCTATAAAATACCTATTTAATGCATTAGGTTAATTTTCAAGATGATAATGATGGTAATCCTTAGTGTCAAAGTCAAGAGTAGAATAAAATTTTCAGTTGGAGCTTGATTTTTCTGCTCATTCGAGAGTTAATTTTTCGTGCTATTTTTTTATTTATTTAAATCTAAATAAGAATTTGTTAATTAATAGAGCATAATAATAAAAACAAAGAATCCATGTAGCTGATTCCACTTTGGAATTAAAATTTAGTTTGTTATTTTTTGTTGTTTTATTTTTTCTCACTATTATTTTACGTAACGTTGGTATACGATGCTTGTTCTAACGCATATTCTTGTGTATAGACAAGATTGATGATGTAAAATAAATAAATACCTGTATGATTGAGAACATTATTGATTTTATTAAATTGGTTTTATTTCATGTGAGGTGCCTCCAAGTCATAAAAATATGTATTTGTTTCAAAGTAGTTTGGATTGGGAATGCAGCAATCTGCTCTGCTTGGTCCCCATACCCATGTCTAGGTGGGCAAATTATTGCATCCAGGCTAGCTATGCACTTCATAATTTCAGTGGATCCAATAAGAGCCACAGCTTCCTCAATAAAATTAAATTTATTTACTCAATAAAATTAAATTTATTTACTCAATAAAATTAAATTTATTTACTCAATAAAATTAAATAAGAGCCACAGCTTCACCAAACTACAAAAACTGTGCAGAATAGTATATGAAATAAGTATTAAATATAATTATAAAAATATTAAATATAAATTATATAATGTTAAGTATAAGTTACATGTGAATATAGAAGTATTAAGCTCAAATTATGTAGTGTTACTATAATCATAGAAGTACTAAGTGCATATTGTATATGGGTTGATCATAATTTTTTTGGTGCAAAGTATTAATAAAATAAATTTAATTTTAATTAAAATGTTTAAAGTATTAATTACTGAGATTTTAGAAATTTTACATGGTAGTCTGTGAATGTTAAATTGTAATATTTAGATTCGTAAAGGTTGTAAGATTTTTGCACGTTTGGTTTGTAAATTTTAAATTGTAGGTCTTTGAGGTAGGTGGTTTGCGGTTATTTGTTCTCTTTTTAATTTAAATATTAATATTTTATATGCATAATTTAAATTTAATGTAATAATATTTTAAATAATATAATAATAAATTATCAATTTCAGAATTTATAAATATAAATATAATTTTAACTGTAAAAATTAATTATTTTATATTTAATATAAATATAAATATTAGAATTAATATTATTTTATATTTCATATATTTTATACTTTTTTTATTAAATTTATAAAATAAAATATTTTTTTATCTAAAATTCAACGCTGAGATTTTCTAAATAGTCTAGCATAACTTCTTACTGTTCATCATCTTCAACGAAGCTCTTCCAATACCAGTGATCTCCCCACACCCTGCCCATATGCTCCAATGGAATTCCCTTCGTCTCCGGCAAGAAGAAAAACACGAACAGACTCATCACCGCCACCCAGCCGCCGAAGAAGACGAAGATCCCCCACTTCATATTGCAGAGCATCCACAGCAAGCTCTGCGCAACCAGAGCAGTAAACAACAACGACGCCGCTACAGCGATGCTCTGCGCCGGCGATCTTACCTCTGCCGGAAAAATCTCCGTCGCAAGCCACGGGAGGGGTCCCCACGACAACCCAAATCCGGCGACGTACACGCAGAGAAAAACCAGTATGATGTTCGCATACGCCTTGCTCATCATCCGATGATCTCCGAACTCCGCCGCCATGAGTCCTCCGATCATTAACTGCGAAGCGAACATTTGTGTGCCGCCGAGAAAGAAGAGAAACCGCCTCCCGATCCGGTCGACAGCTGCGATGCTGACGAGATTGCAGGCAATCACCGTCATCCTTGTCACCACCGTCGACAGCAGGGAGCCGCTCTCCTTGAACCCGATGGTCCGGAACATCACCGGAGCATAGAAAGTCACCAGGTTGATGCCGGTCATCTGCCGGAAGATGGGAAGCGCAAAGGCTATCGCCAAATGAGGCCGGTATTTTCGCCGAACAATTAAGCTTTGGAAAGCGACGGGGGTGGAGTTTTTGCCACCGTCGCTGGCTGCCGCGATAATATTAAGCTCGTTACCGATATCGGCAGTGCCTCGGAGCTTCTGGAGCAGGAGCGACGCTTGTTGGAGATGGCCACCGCGCTGGATTATGCCTCTCGGTGTCTCGGGGATGAAGTGGGAGCCTGCAGCGAAGAGGAAGGCAGGGATTCCGGCAAGGCCGAGGGAAAGCCGCCAGCCCCAACCGCCGTCGATCTTCTGGGTGCAGTAGTTTATGAGACTGGCAATTAATATGCCGACGTTGACGCACGCGTCGAAAAAGTTCATTATTGCTCCTCGGTAGCTCGCCGGCGCTATCTCCGAGAGGTATAAGGGGATGGCCTAGAAGGAGGAGGCGGAAGAAAAGAAGAGTGAATTACCCCATTATAACTGAACAAGATGAAATTTTGATAGTTACCCAAACCTGATTGGTGAAGCCGACGCCAATTCCAAGCAAGAGGCGGCTGAGCAGCAGCATTTGGACGTTGATTGCAGCCGCGCCCATGGCTGCGCCGGTGACGAAGAAGGCACCGCCAGCGCGCATGGAACTCCGGTGGCCGAATCTCTTGGAGACATGGGAAGCAAAGAGGGAGGAGAAGAATCCGGCAATATACAGCGACGAAGTGAACAGGGTGAGAACCTGGCTGTCGAACTTGCAGTAGTTGCTGATCTTGCTGTCTTCCTTCATCTGGATGTAGACATCCGGGAAGAACTTCTTCAGAAAAGTTTCCGTCGATGTCACTCCGCCTGAAATCTGGGTTTAGATGATTGATATGAGAGAGAGAGAGAGAGAGGTCACCTGAGATGCCGAGATCGTAGCCGAATAAGAGTCCGCCGGAGGCCGCGACAGTGCAGGAAAAGATAAGAAAGGGAGTTAGGCGCTCGTCGCCGCCGGCGAGGAGCTTGGTTTCTAGTCTAGTGGTGACCATTGGGACTTTAGCCAGGGATGAACGGAGGAGGGAGGAATTCGTCTACCTAGAGGCTGGAACAGAGGACAAATCGGCTTCTCCGTAGCCTCTCGTTTTATACAAATTTTAATATTAAAATTTAATTTTATTTTACATTAATTTAAATATTTTTAATAAAAAAATATTTTATTTAATATATTTTATGGTGAATTTTATATTTAGACAAATACTTAATTTCCTGCAACTCTTTTTATATGCTCATTGTGAGCTGTGGCACTGCAACTAGAATCTGTTCATGTTTGAGCGAATTTGTCTCCATTCAAAAATAAACCTTTTAATTTTGAAACTAATTTTCTAATTTTCTTTTGAAATATTAAATGTTATTTGATTCTATTAAAATTTATTTGATTTTAAATTTTTTTAAGTTAAATCAAACTTAACTGATAATCTTCTGTTTTTAAACATGTATAACACGTTTTATATATATATAACTTGAAAATATATAAATAGATTATTTGTTAAAGCAGAAGCAAATCAACTAACAATTTATTTTCATGACTCTAAATATTTATCAATTTAATTTTAATATAACATAAAATCGGATCAACTCTAAATCGAATTAAACTCTCTTGTTATCTAAGATTGAATTAAAATCTTTTAATTTAATTTTAAGTAAAGATTAAATTGGCTTTAGATTGAATCATTAAATGTCGCACAGACAACCCGTTCAGTGAGATAAGAATTATTAAGAAACAAATAGAACAATAACAAATATTTGTTATTGTTTTTCCAATAAAATATAAACTTTTATTATATTTTAACTTATTTAAATTATTTATGTATTTTACAAAATCATTATACCTATTCACATTTCTTTATTTATCAAAAATTTAAAATTAACAAATATAAATAACCTTACAATATAATAATAAAAAATTAATAATTATATCTTAATTAAATCAAAAATTACAAAAACCACAACCTTAATACCTCAAATCAAAATTAAGATCAATTTATGATACACTTTCAACTTAAGGAGCCTTGAAGCAATTCAATAACAATAACAATAATAACAATATCTTAACTGCATTATTCATTTATTGTTGGTCATATAACTGAATAGTAGGATAAAATTACTAATAAGTCTTTATAATGCATTTATAATTATAATATTTTTAAAATCTATGACTTAATTTTGAAACCGTAAACACCTATTAAGTCCCTATTTTTACTTTACTTTACTTTTAAGCTCATATTTTAAATTTTAGAGAAATAAATTATAGGAATCTATTAGTAATTTTCTGACATTTGAATTTGAGCTCAAAATGAACAGAGCTTCAAGAATATTTCAGTATCACATTTCATCATAAATTAAATAATCAAAGAAAAGGTAAAATACGATGAGATGTTCTTGGCATTAGACAATTTCAAGAGAGAAAAGAGATGATGCCTCAAGAATCGCTTCAGTTCTGCTGCTAATGGCAGCAGCAGCACAATCAGCTATAAAGCAGCCCCGTCTGGCTGCTGCTCAACAGCTTGAAGCCTGCAGCAGAGAGAGCTTGGCAAGGTTCAACCTGCACCCGCCGCTGCAAGTGTGTAAAAGCGCAATAGTCTACTTCGTATACGATGACGTCTTCGAGGTATGCCGAAACAGAGACACCAACTGCTTCACCTGCATCACGAGAGAGAGAGAGAGAGACTGAGATGCCAGGTATTTAATGTTGCTTCATTGTGGCATAGAGGTCACTTATTTCAATTTGAGAACATGCACTATCTAGAGGAATGGGTGGAAAAAAAAACAAATCTATTGCGAAAAACATCACATAATCTACAAATAAGAGAAAAAAAAAGGAATAAAACTGAAAAAAAAAGAAAGGTTTTGGAAGAAGCAGCTCACCATGTGTGACGAGCAATAAGTTCTCATTTGGAAATTTATCAGCAAGGGCCTGAATGACGGTATAATATCTTTCTCTTCCAGCACTCAATGGCTCCTCCCATGAAGGCAACTGCAGTAACATTTACATTAAAGATGTTTGTCCTAAAACTAAAGGCATAAATCTAAGTGATACACATGTGGATTGCTATTATAGTAACTTCCCTGTCCTGATCAGCTTCTCAGGAGTAACTCAAGCTCCATGAGTAGTGATTGTTTGTGTACTCCGAGGACTTAGATTTCTCAAAGAATTTTTACTTGAAGATCAGCTCTTCACGATCGAGCTAAATCCTTTTCCATCTAAATAATTGTGAACCCAAGTGCCTTGACAAGTTCTAGTCATCCCATCTAACTACAGCCCATGTGACAATTAACTTCCAACCATCCGCCAACAATGCAATTATAAACCTCAAGAGTAGTAGAACTAACGTCAAGCAGAGGTAGTTGTAGTACTAGCTCTATAAATAATTGCGTTCCGAAGGTCTTAAAGGGGGCCACTTCCCGAGTTTTGAAAATCATGTTCTACTCTGAACTCTTGTAATCTAGAGGAACATGGTTTAAGGCTTTTCCATTGCATAGAGAATGACTCCACTTCTGCGAGGCCATCCTCGCCTCCCAACTTCCAATGAAAGGTTATCTGCCATAGAGGAAAGAAAGACTCCAAACAACACATAAAGGAGTTTGAGATGAAAAGGTTGTTACACACCCTGAACAACAGCTCTCTATGTCACCTCTTGGGTATCACATCCAAAGAAACTACATTACAATGGTTCAAATTCCTCCATGCAAACCACATTCACAACTATGCCAGTTAAAATGGAATTCATCGTGTGATTCTTAACTTGCAAAAATCCGCACTACATACTCTTGGCCTTAAAGAAATTAGAAATCAGGTGAGTATTACATCACCCAGCTTCAAGTCACTTTCTCTGATACCAAAAGCATCAATGACTTTGTGGTGTTGCTTCTTGCAAGAATCTCCTCCCTGATCTCCCCTATGTTTAATGATATGGTGAAAACTAGAAACATTCTCGAGCTCCTGTAATACTTAAGAATATATTAATGAAAAGGAATTTAATTTATCAAATAAAAACAATTTATGAAAAATATTTTATAAAAATATTTTGAAATAAAAGATTAAAACTTTCGCTTTTATGACATATTAATAAACCTAGATAAAATTTTAGAGCATGAATCATTATAATATGATGATGTACCAAATTTTTCAATAATTTTATTTTAGTATTAGTTTAATATTTTATTAATTAATAATACATTAATATTAAATATATTAAATCATTTGAATTAATCCATAAATTAGAAATATGGCCTAACTAATGTACTTTTAAATATGATTGACTCCATTTGGTACCAACTACCTTCAAAAAACTATTAACTTGATTACTTATTTTTATTATCTATCTTCATATTATAATATTTGCTTTCCAACCAACCAAATAAATTGAGAAATAGCTAAAATTTTAAAATATGAATCATCATAACTTGGTCTAATAAAATCTTTGAGTTATTTTATTTCCAAGTTAATTTAATATTTTATTATCTAAAAATTCATGAATTTGAATGTATATCAAACAGTTAAATTAAAAGGCAAAATTAAAATGAGTACTAGTTTTGACTTCAAGTATTACAAACAGGATGAGTTTGTGTTAGGTAGTAACATTCAGTTTGTGAAGGTTTTAAGTCAAATGAATTATGCAAGCATGATAAGCATGCCTCTATTAGTAGCCAAGTTTGTACACTACTTAGACTTGGCTAATATTTAAAGAAGTTAAGATAAGGCCCTAGGGAGAGGGTGTATTTCGAGTTGGATTATGTAGACTACTTAGTTGCATAAGCTTTAATCAAATCAAGGCAGTGATTGTTGAATTATAATTTGAATTAAAACATGTAATGGGATTAAGCCCATCAAGGCCAATCTTGATAATCCATTTAACTAGGGATAAGTTTGCTGCCAATAAAATTAAGATAAGATTAGTTTAATCCTTATCTTATATGAGTTTGTTCTTTATCCATGCGACGAAAGGCATTAGGTGATGCATTGTATATCAGTAAATTACTACTAATACATAAATAAGCCTACAGGATTTCAAGGTTGGCCACCGGTTAAAGCCTTGCTCACGAGAAAACGTGAATTGGAGTTTTGTGTCTAGATTTTTAGTGGTTTTCTCTTGATTCTTCGTCAGTCATGGAGGTAATTTTGTAGGAATCTAGAAGGGGTCATCTGAAACTCAATGAGCGATTTGATCGTCTAATTTGGAAGAAGAACAAGATTTGTTTTTATATCACATCTAAGTTCGAGAACCAAGTTGAATGATGTAAGGGTTTTTTTCTATCTGTTTTTCAACATAATAATGTCTCTCTTTGTTTTTCTCGTAGATGTAAAAGGATCTCTCCGAACTACGTAAATTTGATGTTCTCATGATTGTATTGTTTTTTTTATTATCTTTATTTCTCGTATATATCTAGCACGATTTATTTGGCTAACTACACGTCTAACAATCCAATTTTTCGTTGCGCATAATTCTGCAACACTACAATGCCTTCTTGCCCAAATCGGTGAATTCTTGACCCAGAGACCAGGTACAAAAAAGAAATTAATCAAACTTTTTTTGTTTATGGACTTAAATCTTTTGAAGAATACCTCCCAACAATCCATTTTTCATGGTCGAGCCAATTCCTTCTTAATCTGGATAAACATGACCAAGCATCCAGGTAGCAAGGCTTAGCATATATCAACCTAGATCTTTCCGCTCATCCCATCTAACTTCAGCCTAGTAATCAGACGCGTGGTAGTCAACTTCCTATGTTCTACGATCAATGCAATTATCAACCTCATGATGGAGCATAGATCAAGCTAAGGCAATTGTAATCTTAGTTCTATAATTAACTCAGTTTCGGAGCTCTTAAGGGGTGCTTCCAGAGTTATCAAATTCCTCTTATAATCTGAATTCTCATAATCATTCACATAAAGCGGATTCTCTATCAACCTCCAAGTGGTCGTGGTTTTTTCCCACATTCACAAGTTTTTCCACATAAAATTCCATGTATTCTTACATTTTCCCAAACTATTTACTTTTTCTGTCTATGATCTATTAGTGATTGCCTTGTGAGACATTGTGCATCAACAACAAAATATATGCACAATGAAATAGTGAACTAATGTCAAACCATGCAATTTCAGTCAGCAACTATATATATGTATCCATTGACAATAACATCATAAAAAAAGCTAACAAACACCTGCTGATTAATGCACTCCACAGAACAATCTATTGTTCCCGCGGGTAATACATGCTCAAGCTCTGAAACATCAGGAAACCAGATTCCATCTTTAGGAGGTCCAGTGATCCTCATAGCTTCTGTACATAAAACTTCACACAAACCATAGTCTATGTGCACCTGCAAAGAAAGGTAAAGAATAAAGAAAAATTAAGCATTTTCTAAATAAGAACAGAAATAATTTCTTTGAAATTGTTACCATCAAACCACCAACGACATATTTTCCAAATTTCATTGAGGGAAATGAAACAAAATTACTCAAATGTATGCATCAAATCCAATTCCAAATGCTAAACCTTGGCCAAAAAGCAAAAAGTGATCAGGCATAAAATGACATTCTGAATGAAGATTTTACTTCTAAGACATATTGGGCATATCAATAAAATGCTAATGGATTTGATCAACCAGTCATATAAGATAATATCAAATCTCAGTAATTTGATTCGTAGAATTTAGAAATCCAAATATTTTGAAATTCAACAAATCTCCGTTTATATCCATTCCCCAATATTTGACAGGATAGAGGCACCAACATTAAGTAAGGATTCTCCCTCCATCACTCCCTCGCACCCACATTATGCCTGCAATAAGTAACCTAACGAATAGTCTCCATTTGGCAGCGGATATTAAGCACCTTTAACTTAAAATAAAGCTGCTTATCTTTTAAGCATAGTCAAATAGTTTATAAGTCTAAGCGGCTTAGATGGTTTAAGCAGCTCATGCAGCTTAAAACCTCTATGAAGCCGCTTAAAGTAAAGCCACCGAAAAGATGGCTTCAAACTCAAGCATTGCCCTGTCTTTCTCTTCCAATGCGCAGTCGTGGATTTCCCCCTATTCCCGCACAAGTCAAACTCCTCTTCTAACGATCGCATCATCTTCCCCCACACGCTCCGCACTTGAGCGCCTCTTCCTGCACACGCCCTGCGCTCGCACTCTGCTTCCCTCGCTCCTCTTCCTGCGCTTGCTCTCCCCTACCTATACTCCGTCACATTACCTAGCTTAGCACTCCGCAGCTTGGCACTCACTCAGTGACATTCCAGGTAAGTCTACTTCTTCTTGTAGTTGGTATTATTTTCCCGATTAAATCGCATAAAGGTATATTGTTGATAATCTTATTCATGATTTTATTGTTGTTTCATACTTACTGTCTAGGTTTTGTTTTAATTTTCCTATTCCCATAATATTTGTATTCAGTCAAGTATTTTTAAAATTTTTAAGGTTTTGCAATTGTGAGATAGATTTGGTGCTATGGAGTTTTTGGGATTAGAAAATATAAATTTAATCATATGTATATGCATTGTTAATTATACTATGAAATGCTTTTCAATTGTTCATTCTTCATGCCTTTATACAGTAGGTGGAAGCGTGAAAGTTTATACAAGTGTTTATTTGTTGATTCTATATATTTTACTGATTTTATCTATTAGTTTCCTGGTTACAAATCTTAACACCATTTTCTTTTAGTTTTGTTGATTCTATGTACATTAATGTAATGGTTATATCAGTCATGGACAAGTTCAAAGTACCCAAATGACTCTCATAGAAGGCCTTCAAATACACAGAATAATATTGTTATTGATAATGAAGTCAGTCATATATTGAAAGACAATGAGAAAAATGAGATTGTGGAACCATTTACACAAAAGTTCAAAATGAACAACAACAACAACAACAACAACCAAGCCTTAATCCCACTAGGTGGGGTCGGCTACATGAATCCTTTGTTTCCATTGCGCTCTATCAGTTACCAAATTCTTATCTAAGTTTAAGTAACTAAGATCATTCCTTATAGTTTCTTGCCATGTCTTCTTTGGTCTCCCTCTTCCTCTTTGTACATGGGCAAAATCCAGTAACTCAATTTTTCTAACTGGAGCTTCAATTGGCCTACGATTTAGATGTCCAAACCATCGAAGCCGACTTTCTCTAAGTTTATCCTCAATTGGTGCAACACCAACTTTCTTTCGGATATACTCATTTCTCATTCTATCCTTTCGTGTATATCCACACATCCACCTTAACATCCTCATTTCTGCAACATTTATTTTATTTGTATGTTTCT
>KZ451906.1:5103477-5129548 GCA_002786265.1 Apostasia shenzhenica
CGGGCGCCGATGCAGCGGCCCTTGCCCATTTTTCACTGTATTCAGGCAATACTGCGCGTCGCTTCCAGGGAACGCCCTAGCTTTAACGCAATTTTCTAAAGGATTCATGTCATGATTGATTCGACAAGTTTTACGCTGGCTGTCGACTACCTAACGCAACCCTCCGCATTTCTCATCCGGGACTTGGGACCCGACAAAAGTTCAAAATGAAGGAGAAAAAAAATCTAGTTATTTGAATTCAAAATGCTCATATTCATGATCAAACACCAAATGGTCTACCTAACGTCAGTGCATGAAAAGAGATTCACTGCAAGTTCCTTGCTTTATGTAAGAAACCTTGCACTAAAGTGCAATTAAAAATTCTTTAGAAAAATATTAGGTTCACCTACAAAAAATTCAATGAGCTTGCTAATAGATTAGGTTGGTTGGAATGAAAAAGAACACATCCCAAATGGTACTCCGGAATTGTGGGCTGAACTTATTGAGGTATGTAAAGTTTGCAGACACAGTATACCAATTTTAAACATAATTACACATAATATGTAATAGAATTAACAATATTCTTTTTCGTTGCAAACCAACAAACAATGGAAAAAATATCAAAAAAAGCATTTCCACTATATCTGCTTGTAGACGCTATTTGCGATAATTCACAACCTAAAGAGAATATGTTCATGAATTCTTGTGTTTTGGTACCCCTAGGCAATGAAGAACATGTTGATGCACATATTGAGGTTTGTGATGTGGATGTAGCTGAAAATAAAGAAAATTGTTATGCATTCGATGATTCTTCGTTAGACGATGAACAAATCAATGGATATAATTCACTTGTTCCACCTGGTTCTCATCTACATTAATTCTCTATAAAACGCCTTGGTGATTCAAGGACTATTGGAGAAGAGTTTCACAATTATTCTGAATCTAGGCATTCACGTAATGAGAAAACTACCTCATCAAGAAAGTCACGTAGGAAATTGGTGAAGGATTAAGTAAAAACTACTGGGCTTCCCAAACACTTTTTTTTTTTTAAAGCAGCTTACATTTGTTTGAATGCCAAACACCTTTTTTTTGTTTAAAAGGGTTATTCTTTCAGCTTAGAGATAAAGCTTCTTAAACATTTAAGAAGCTTATACTTATTTATATGTTCAAGCTGTTTCCAAGCGGTACCTAAGGTAACAAGCACATAAAGCATTAGACATAATATTCCAAATAAATGTATCTTGTTTGGTTTTTAATAATATCAGCAAAAAGTTAGACAATAGGCCAAAGATATAACATTAATGTCAATCCATCTCAGAAATACATGAAGCTATTCCACTAAGCTTAGAACCATTTTGGGTGAAAGCAACCTCAGATAATAAGCTTTTATTTTACAGAAAAGGCAACTGCAATGACAACATAACTGGACCAAAGAAACCAAAATGCTGCATTACTAATCTCAAATTGCATATCCAGCGATACCCGCTTGATCCATTCATCAAATTGGAGAAGAAGTACACAACAGAATTAAAGAATAAACATAGCTACAGTTGCTATTTGTTTGTTTAAATTCACTCAGGGGCGACCCCATCCCTGATTTTGCCAAAAAAAGGACATAGATCGGAATACCTTGACTCGGGTGGGATCTACAATAGCCCCATCGCTGGTTTCCACAGCGAGGAGGTCGGCATCGCCCTCGACGACGCAGCAGAGCGCGGTAATGACCTCGGCGGCCGTCTGAAGGCAACGGAGAAAGGGGGACACAATGACCCGGTGAATGGGGAATCCGATGGATCTAAGCTTCTTGCCCGTCGTCCAGGCCCGAATCTTGCCAGCGTCCGTCAGTGGCGGATCCCACGGCCGATCCGAGTGCGCCGTCCACAGCGGCTCGGCCGCGTCAATTCGATCACCGTGCCTCATCACCACCACGTTCTGCGTCCATCCCTCCCTATCCACGCCGCCGTCTCCAGCTGCCACAGGAGACTCGGCCATCTCCCTCGCTTGCCCTCCCGCTGTTGGATTGCCAATGGCAAAGCTCAGAAAGCCCAAGAGAGTGGCAGCGCAGCAAAGCGGATGATTGTACGGGGAAATATGCATATACATATATATAATATAATATAAATAATATGTTTTTTTTAATAGAATATATATATATATATATATATATATATATATATATGTTTGTTATCCTCAACAGTCTTATACATATCATTTTATCAAAAAAAAAAAAAAAACTTATACAAAGCATTATTTATAAATTTAATAAAATAATTTGATGTAATAGATTAATATATTGAATATAAGTTTCAATCAATATTCTAAAAATTAGATCCAATTAAGACTATGCCTATTTTCTATTTCATGACCAAATTGATCAGATAAATCACTGAAAAATAATTATTATTTTCTATTTCATGCCTATTTTCTAATTAATTATTATTTTGAAAAATTCATAAAAAAAATTTATTCATTAAAAATATTTTTTAATATTTCTAGCAATAAATTATTTATTATATGATTATATTATTATCATAAATTTTAAATACCATGAAAAACTATTAATTTATTATAACTTCATTTAATTTGATATATATATATATATATATATATATATATATATATATATATTGGATTTGACAATCAATTAATTCGATCAATACAATTGGTAATTATCAATTTGATTTTAGCAACATTGGTATTAGTTCATTGTCAATTTTTGATAACAAAAATCTAAAACTAAAGCAAAACTATTCATTTTTACATCAAACTAAACCCATAGAAGTTTATATTTAGCATATTAGTCGTATTCTTTACTCTAGCATTTTGTCTGGCTTGTCTCCTACATAGGACTGTCGAAAGGTCTCAAGCTTTGAGGTCAAATTTTCGAAGAATTTTTCTTTTTTAATTTGTTCATTCTAGCCGTCTCCATTAGAGCTGTCAATTGAATTGTTCTCTCTTTGGGTCATTGAGGACCTTAGTTCTCCAAACTCGAATCATTATAAAAATCAAGAAAAGTTTTCCTCTAACACCAGTTAAGGCTTAGACATTCTTGACTTTAGTAATCCTTGAAATGAAGCTTAAATTTCATTTCTCTCGACTTGAAAATCTTATAAGATCGAAACTCTCTTTAATTTCTATTTGACTTGTCCTGAAGATCAAATTCTTCAAGTTCTTAATTTACTTCATTTCGAAATGATTTCATTGAGGCCTGGCCTTTCTCAGGATTTTAGTATCGATCCTGAAAGTCTAGGGTTTGATGAGTGATTTCTAAATAGGGAGAAAGTTAAGTAGGGTATCAAAAAAATAAGTATGTCGTCCTAACACAATAAATATGAGTAACACTTTAACTCAAAGATAAATAACTGATCATTCCATAGGCAACTTTGAGAGCAAATCGATTTCTCCCTCTTAATCTAAACATTTAGGACCTATTTATTTGTAAGACTTAAATTTAATAAGATTAAAATTAAATTTAGATTGAAACATTATTTTATTAAAAGTTATGAATGATGTGAAATAAAGTTAGTTATTATATTGAAAAATATGAGGAATGTGATATAAAGTTAGTTGTTATGTTGAAATATGTGAAATATGTGATATATAAGTTAATTATTATTTTAGTAATGTATGCAAGATATACAATAAAGTTAATTTTTAATATTAAATTTTATGTTTGATATGATATGTCTGTTTAAAATTAAACTAAATTAATTTTGAAAATAAACAGATGCTCAATAATAAACTGGTAGATATATTATTTGAGATTTGACCTTAATTCGTTTAATATATATTCTGATCCTTATATATTAAGTTTGTGTATGAAAAATATCTTAAACATGTGCATGCATTAAAAAATTTATATACATAATTTGGATATTAATTTTTGAAATTGTGAAAGATTTTAAACTGAAAAATGTGTCATTTACATTGAACTAAAATGTTTATAGTTCATAAATAATCTCACTAATTCTACTATTAAAAACTACACTAATATATATAAAGGGGCATTTGCATATTTACTATACAAAATTTTAAAATTTTAAATATATCCATCCCAAAATTTAAATTTTGTGAAAAGGATCGCATGCATATAGATAATATTCAAAACTTTTGAGTTACATAATTAATTATCCCTTATATATATTGTTGGAGTTGAAAATCAACTGCACAAACAACAGTATATATATATATATATATATATATATATTTGAAGTTAATTAATGAACGTCAGTTGCATCTGGGAACATACTCTCGAGCCCAACATTGCCTTCCCTTAATGATAAACTTCACTAGCTGCTCTCCGTTCAACACCAACCCTATTAGCGACTCGCTCCTGAATACGATTCGACCGTACATCGGCAGCATCCCAGCCATCGTCTTCTCCATCATCACCCTCTCTACGCAATCCCCCCATCTCCTACATATGATCAAAATTAATAACTTTTATAGTGATTTGCATATATCTATAAATTTATATTTCAAATTAAGCCACCACTAATTATATTTTCTTAGAATATTACTTAAAAGAAAAGTCAAATTTCAAAGTTCATAAAATATAGTTTGTGATCATACAACCTAAATTTCAAAGTTGTGTAATTTTTTTTGAAAAAAAATACTTTCAAAATTGTGTAATTCGATCGATATTAATGATTTTTTTTGTTTTACATTCCAATATCAATGACCAGCACTTCAATTAGAAAAAGTTAATGAAAAATTTACATAGAAGTCCTAGAAAGTATCAGTAATTGTTATTTAACATGCCAAAATTGAACTTAATTACTATTTAATTTTGAAAAAAAATCTAAATATTTATATATTAACCCAAAAAGCATATATAGGTAGCTACACATTTCCACTTCTAAACTGAGTATTTATAGCTTGGTGATTTGAGAACAAAAAAACTTATAAATAATTTAATGTGTAACTAATAGTGGTAAAATGTAATTCTGTCATATTTTTTTTGGTAATAATGCTAGCTGTAAATATTTAATTTGGGATCTTGAAAATGTGCATGTTATTATTTTTATTAATTTTTTTAGGTTCATAAATAATTAATTATTCCGGAATATTAATTACAATGGCGACATATATATTTTAATCCAAGATAAAAAAAAATGATAAAATTGCATATACAGTGTTTAAAATATTATTTAAAGGATTATTTTTTTAAATTAATGAATTTGAAAATTAAGTAATGGTCAACCTACTTTATTATCAAAAAAATAATGGTCAACGTACTCGGAGAAGTACTCTATAATGTCTTCTCGCCGGAGAGGAAACCCCTTGGAGAAGGTGACGAACATGGACCGCCGGTCCTCCGACTGCATCGGCCGGGTATGATACGGCAGGGCCAGCTCCACCGGCAGAGGAGGCGGCGGCCGCCCGGCCTCCTCAGCCACCCTCACCGCCTCCTCGTGAGCCCTTAGAAGCGCGTTCAGGCCGTCGTCGAAGACGACCGTGCCGACGCCGTCTAGAATGTTGGTCAGAGCCCGAACGGCTACGTTGCGCTGAGCGTAGAAGAATCGAAGCGTCAGCGGCTCGTCGACGAGGGCGGCGGTGAGAGGTATGCCGGCGACGGAGGGGTCGTGCATCGCAGGCGAGTCCTGCCGGAGGTAGTCGAGAATGCTTTCTGCCTCGGCGATGAAGCCGCCGACGATGGCGGGGTCCCGGCGGTCTTTGACTGCGGCGATGACGTCGATGCCGATGAGCTCCAGCCCCATCCAGAGGGCGGTGACGTTGCGGGCCGTGACAGGCTGGAGGCCGAAGGAGAGGAGGCGCTCGTAGATGCCGCGGTCGAGCTTGTGGAAGGACAGGACGTCGCGGACGGTGAAGCCGGAGGCGGAGAAGGGAGGAGAAGCCATCGTTGGGTTGGAAGAGGAGGACGTACGACGATGGGTTTATAGGATCTGAAGGGGTTTGAGGGGGAGAGACGCGTGCGTCGATCCTTCTCCATCTCTTCTCTGGGCACAGCAGTGGAAATTTAGAAAATATTAATTACTCATTAAATATCAAATTCTTAGTATTTTTATTTCACGCATCCTAAAAAGAATTTAAATTACAACTTAAAAATATGTCTTAAATATTAATATAATTTTTTTTTCTAATCACGTGCAATGAATGATGTATAATAACAGAGTTTATATTTGCTAAAAAATTGGCAAAATTAGTAAAATGTACTTTAAATGGTAAACATTATGAATTGGAAGGTTTGATATGTAAATAACGTGGTTTATATTCTAATTGTGTAAATTCTACCTTTTCATTTTAATTAGTTAATTAATATTTGAGGAGATAAGAGGGTTTTAGTGATGGAGATTGCTTTGAATTCTTTTTGGTTAAAATGGTTAGTAAAAATGGTTGGAGAGGTAATGTTGGAGAAACTAAAAAGTAGTTATTCTTATTAGTTGTTTAACATTTATAGTTATCATTTTTTTAAAATTTATATATAGATATCTTTTAATTTCTGGCAAAATATAAATTAACATATAATTAATTATATATTATTAATCTAAAAAACGGTAAAAATTATTTAATGTTTTACAATTATTACGTACGTATACGTACAATGTAGTTATTTATATATGGAGTTTCTTCTAGCTTGTGGAGAAGGAGTTTGGAACTAAATTTAAATCTTCACTGCTACAACTTTCAATAGAGTAAACAAATTATAATATTTGAAAAAAAAAATAAAAAAAAAAATAAAAAAAAAAACTAAAAAATACATTAGTACTATTATTTACACTGAGTTTTAACCGTTGTAAAAAGCATTTCCTATGCTATATATATATATATATATATATATATATATATATATATATACAGTGAAGCATTTTTAATTATTCAACTATATATGTATGTATGAAAATAGTATTAATTAATGCTTTGTAGTTAATTAAAAATTGAATTAATATATAGTTCAAAAAAAAATTGATCTATTATTAAATATATATTGTCTAGCCAGGGATGAAGCCAGCATTATTTATCCAATAGATAATTAGAAAAAATTGTTCCAAATGCTATCATTTTTTCATATGAAAAAATATATATAATTTAAAATTTTGAAGAAATTTGCAAAATCCACATATAAAATATATAGCTTGAGACATTGCATTGTACCATAATTAATTAACTTTGCATATCATCACAACATATATATATATATATATTTATGAATATATATATATATAATCATTTAATGAAAATTTAATACAGAACTTAAATTTATTTAATTTCCATTTTTTAATACCACAAGATAATTAGTTCGATGCATCCCCTGTATCCTCTCTCTCTCTCTCTCCCTGCCTCCCGCCATAAATAAAAGTTTGATCTCCGAGGAGTCATTTCTACCGCCTACTTTGACGGTTCAACCCCACTGCTGGTATCCCGGGTCAAAAATTATCGCCGGCGACCGAAGAGTCATGGCCGGAGGAGGCCCTCCGAGCGCCGTGGACCTCCTCCTCTTCCACCGGCAGGAGCGCGACTTCTTCAACCGGCTGGTCAACCGGCTGGGCCAGAACCCTGTTCCCACCCAGTGGGTAATGGCCCTCTGGCTCTGGTTCGAGTCCATCGGCCACCACGACTTCATCCGCCACGTCTCCTCCTACTCCGACGACGTCGTCCTCCGCTTCGTCTTCGAGGCCAACTCCTGCATCCGCCGCCTCGCAGGACATTCCTCCGCCAACGTCCACGTCGAGGCTCCTGAGGAGCTCCCGCTGACCAACACCCTCGTAGCGGAGCCCATCGGACTTAGGTTCTGTATATAGAAATTAAACAGATGACTATATATATTATATTTGTAAATATTAATTTAATTAATTAATTGACAGACATTAACTAATATTTATAATTAACTTAAATATTTTAATCCATAATATATATATATATTTTACGGCAGGTTTTTTGACTACCACCGCAACCTCGCCCTCGACGGCGTGGTCTACTTCTTCAAGAACGTCGCCGAGATCATCTTCGACGACAACATCATGGCCATCGCCGCACGCGACCCGAGCCACCCGGCCAGCCGGCGAGTCCTCTCCAGTGGCCTCCACATCTGGCAGTCCTCCGTCGACTACAACAGCGCCAGCTGGTCGCCGTCGGCTTCTCCCTCTCAGCTCCCGCCGCCGGCACGGGCCTCCCCGTCTTCTTCATATCTGAATCCGATGGCCCGGCCGTGGTTTCCGGCCTCCCTGCACCGGCCGGACGAGCAGAGGTCCATGTTCATTACCTTCTCCCGGGGATACCCGCTGACCAGAGAGGAGATCAAGGAGTTTTTCAACTCGTAAGTTATGATTATTCTGATCAATTAATTAACTATATATTATAATACAATATTATATTGAGTCATGCATATATATAACCGTATATATGCAGTATAAATATACTGGTATGTACATATATATGTAGGAGATACGGGAATTGCGTGGAGACGGTGATGATAGAGAGGGCGCCGGCGGGGTCGCCGCCGATGTACGGAAGGGTGGTGTTCACGAGCTCTCGGATGATCGCCGCAGTGCTGAACGGGCAGCGAACCGCCAAGTTCGTAATAAAT
This sequence comes from Apostasia shenzhenica, assembly GCA_002786265.1. Taxonomy (NCBI): domain Eukaryota; kingdom Viridiplantae; phylum Streptophyta; class Magnoliopsida; order Asparagales; family Orchidaceae; genus Apostasia; species Apostasia shenzhenica. The sequence continues at coordinate 5,112,005 of KZ451906.1, forward strand.
GGGAGGCATCTGTGGGCGCGGCTTTACGTGCCGCGCCATGCATCTAATTGATTGATTAATTAATTAATTAATTAATTAATTCTACGTGCTGCATGTAAATTAATTATCACTAATTGGTTTAGCGTCTTTAGTTAATTAATAGTAATATTAGTCTATTTATAATTATATATCCTCTCGTACATATATATTTACTTGGATTTAAATGTAAATTAATTTTCTTAAAACAAAAAAACTAATTAATTAATAGTGAAATAGATTGAATTAATTAAATAATTATGCACATCAGGTTTAATTTTCAAATGTGTGCATTAATTTAAGGTGTTTAATTTACATAAGATAAAAAGTGTTAATTAATACTGATCAAGATAACTCTATAAGGTAATTATAATGTTTTTGCATGTTGCAAAATTTGTATTATTGCATATATATAGATCAATGAGTTTCAAGATTTAATCATTTCTCAAAATAATTTTAGTTGGATTTTAAATATTACTCATATTTTGATTTATAAGAGTTTAGCAATGTGATAAGGAGCATTTAAATATTTTCGAATACCACAATAAGTCATATATGTTTTTGTCACATTTCGACTAGCCATGTAATATATATATTATGTAGTGCATGGGTCGGTTCGATTCGATTCCGTACCTATTATGTACTCGACTCAAGCCAAATCAGTTTCACTTCCATGAGTGCTCCAACCCGAAAGCATACCATATGCAGGAAAGTCACTAATTGTCCATAACAAAGCTGCTCGCATTGTAAAGTTCTCCTTCCTATAGATATCCCAAGTTACTGCACCATCCACCCATAACACTTTCAGTTCATCGATAAGCAGACGCATAGATTGGTTGGACCTGGTATGATCAATGATAAGAAAATAAGAGGTTCTTTCATGCACATTGAAGGTGGTAAATTGTATACCGTCACAAACACAGGCCAACAAGAATATAGGACTGTCGAACTCCCAAAAGGATTGAAGCCATCAGTGCATTGACCCAATCTCACATTTCTCGGTTCACATGCAAAATTTTTATAAACAATATCAAAGTGCCTCCAAGCTTCACTATCTCTGTGCACAATCTGTTAAGGATCTCTCAATTTCGCATGCCATGTCATATGTTCAGCTGTAAATCTTGACATATAAAGTCTTTGTAACTTTGGAGTTATAGGAAGATAACATAGAACCTTGTAGCTCACCTTTCTTTGCTTATTATGTGATGGCTTAAACCGTTCATGTCCACAAATAGCACAAGTTGTGTCACTGTTGTTTGCCCCATAATAGATGACACAATTATTTGGGCACACATCTATCTTAATATAACCCAATCCTAATTTTTTTAATATCTTTTTCATCTCATAAAAATTTGCAGAAAATTTTTCAGAAACAGACATATTCGTTTCTGACTTTAAGTTTAAAAACTGTGATATTGCAGATAATTTTGTTTGTTTTTCACATCCTTCCCATAAAGGCTCATCAGCATCTTGCAATAAATTAAAAAAATTGCATGCAGCTTTATTTGGTTCCTCACCAAGCTCATCTACATCTTCAGGTGCACTAGCTTGTCTAAATTGTGGAGGTCTCATTGCATCTTCAATCATAACACGGTAATTCTCTAGTCCTCCAATCCACTGAGTTTCAAATTATTTTCTGGCTGATTTTCCAATTGTTGTACATGATTCTCCATGAGTAGTCCAGCGATAATAACCTTGAATGAAACCTCTATGCCACAAATGCAACCTGACATTCTGCCTTGTTAGAAATTTTCTATTGCTATACTGGTAACATGGACACTTTATCTTATCTCCTGATTTCGAAAGATTTGCTGATGAATAAGCATCATCTAAAAACTTTTCAACTCCTTCAACAAAAATGTCACTCAATAGATCTATCATCATTCGTCTTTCTGTTATACATCCAACCACGTGAATCACACATATTTCTGTAGGAAAAATTTCATCATCGTACTTTAGCATTTCTCGAATACAATAAAATAAAAAATATGTCATTATTCACGAATTAATTTTTGATGAGGCAAAAAATAATCAAACCTCTCATTTGTAAAATTTTCAATAACTGTAATCTTGACTTGCTTGCTCTTACAAATAGTATTATTTTGTTTCTAAATGAAGAAAATAGATCTATGTAGCTAACTTCAACTAGTTTTTAATTATGGCTTTGCTATTTTGAATGCTAAGAATGAATGATTTTAGGATCTTACAATATCTTATACACAATCCTATATGTCAATAAGTTTATGTATTACAGATTATCACAATGAAATCAAAAGCTATAGCAAATAAGTAAACTAAAGTAAAAAATATACACCAAGTATATATGAGTAAAACTGTTTAATTTGTTTTTACATAAAAATTACAAGAATAAAATTGAAATAGCAATAAGATGATAGAAAGGCAAGCATAAAACAGCAAATACTAAATATATAAATATAAAATTGTCAAATAAAATAGAGCAAATATTGCAAAAAAAATGAATTTCATGAGACTTTAAAACATAACAATGAATATATTAGAAAATTCCATAGGAAACCAAATCATGAAATAACTAAGAAAATCAAATACATTCTAGCCAGTAGGAGATATAGTACGTTAATTTAAATGAGCAATACAATGACAAAAAGTTAAAAATTAATATCTTATAACTACAAAATTAATTCTGTTTGTGCGAGTAAGCAAAAATAACTATGAAGCCTGAAGAAAACCTGCATCCGTCTCCCAGATGGTTTCAACTTCGGCGTTATAAAATCGCCTTCAATCTTATGAAGCGATTTCACCGAGTTTTAGATTCGGGACTTGAATCCATCCTATTGGTAAAGAAAATCGGCTTACAGTGCAGAGAGAAAGAGAAGAGCACGAGCAGCGGTGAAGAAGAGGAGATATTGACAGATCCAACAAGCGGAGAAGATAAGGCGAAATGAGGGAGAGATCAGAGGAAATGGCGGCCCGGCGGCAAAGATCGAATGTAATAATGCAAAGGCGACAAACGCAGGAGCCAGATCTAAGCGTCGCAGAGGCAGAGGAGGGGATCACGCGAGTGGAGGTAATGGGCGTAACTACTTCAAATTTGGATTAATATGTCGATAATAATTCTCCGCCCACCGTTAGCGACAAATTAGCGTTCCGTTGCAAAAAAATAAATTTCTTGTAGTGAAGATTACAGATAAAAGATCAAGGAGATCAACAGGGGTAGCCAGAGTGCAAGCAGCTTCCCTGATTCTCCCATCCTCATTATATTAGAGCCCCGACTGAGGAGCTCTTCCCCTTTTTCTCCCCCTTTTCCTTTCCTAAACGTTGTATTAGCCTTAACGGCTACTTTTTTATTTAGTGAAACTTCTTCGCTGATCGCTCGGTGGACGTAGGTGAACCACCTTAAATCTTTGTGTGTTGTTTTGGATGCCCTGAACTCTCTCTCTCTCTCTCTTAAGCCTCCGCTAACAGGTTTACCTCTCTCTTTTTTAGTATTTCTTGGGATCCCCTATATCCTACGTCAACAAATATAAAAAATCAGTTCAGTGTTTTTAAAAAAGAACTAAATAGTTAACTTTTTATATTTATTTCATATTTTTATATAAATTTAATATTTAAAAATCAACATTAATCATATCCAACACAATTTTTAATATTAAAAATTAATTTTATCACATTTAATATAAATGTTAATATTAAAAAATAGTATTAAAATTTATTAAACAGAATCAGAGCAAGTGCCGAGCTCAGTTTTTAAGGCACACTATGGCCTCGTTTAGTTTAAATTTTTTTTTTACCTAACATAAATTTTAATTATAATAATTAATTTTATTTCACATTCAAAATATACAAATACAAATAGTAAAATTAAAAATATTTTATATTTATATATTTTTTAATATTAAAATAATTTTTTATTATATTTAAAAAATACATATTTTTTTATTTAAAAAAAGCTCGAAGCAATGAGACCTATGCAAATATTTGATGGCACACTTTTACATTAACCCTGAATATTTTGGATGGGCTAATCCCATCCGCGCGCTTGAAATATACTCAAGTAAATAAAAATAAAAACATAACATATAAGTCTTACATATATAAATTTTTTTTCATACATTTTTTTTTAGTTTAATTAAATTATAATTTTAAAAAATTAAAAATACATATTTAATTACTATTCTAACTTTAATTATATTTTTTATATTTAAATTTATAATACTAATTTTTAATATTTAAATATATATTTTAAATTTTTTAAAATTATAATTTAATGATTAAATTTAATAGAATATATCAAAGAGGTCCATATAAAAAAAAATTGACAACAAAAATAAGATAATGTGTTTTTATCTTTTAAACTTATATGAAATTAAGTTTATCGCAAGGGCTGAATGAAATTAACTTTATTTAGAATCTCATTTTATTCATCGGACAGATAATTCTATCGTCTGTGACAATAAAAAAAAAAAATTATATCTATCAACACTTTTAAGTTTAATATTTATTTAATATTTATGGACGTACAAATTAAAGTAAGAGTAGTTCTTTTAAATTTATATATAAAATTAAAAGGGTAGTATGTAAATATTAAATTAGTCCCATTTCTAAATATTTGATTTAGGGATGAAACTATATATATAAAAAAAACTTAGGTGATAGATGTAAATTTCCGGAAAAAAAAAAACTCTCGGCGGCGCTTGCGGCGAGTCTGTAACCCGGGGTGGCTCCGGCAGGAGGGAAACGCCTTTTTGGTGGTGGTGGAGATCGAGGAAGACAGAGTTCCCTGTCACTTGCTGAATTACTCTCCATGTACCCGCAGAACGGTAAGGTGGTTGTTGCCTCTTCCTTGAAGTTCTTCGAACGGTGTTCCCTCGAGACATTCCCTGGTTGCCTTAGCTTCCTTCAGGCCTTCTCTCCATTGCAGCTGTTTTGGCCTGTTCGAACCGAAGTCCATGCCCAAGTTCCTCCAATTCACCAGTAGGGCTACAGTACATGAATCTACCCACCACATTGTCACTACTCAAGTCTAACCCCATTGCCAATACTCAGTTGTCTGGAGGTTAAACCTTCAGCTATGGCCTAGAGTCCATAGCCAATACTCAGCTGTTTCGGCTCCTCTAATTTGCAATGCCCCTGGATTAGGTTAAACGTTCAGCTGCCTGGTGAACCTGTGAATTTCAAAAACTTCAGAGGTAAATGTAGAAAAGGGAATGCAGCATGCTCATAATATTGTTCCCAAGGAGAGGTTGATGAAGATGCACTTTCTTTTTCTATTTTCTGTCAATTTGAAAATTGACTTTTCCATTCATTAATGACGTTTAGTTTTGTCAATCAATATGTATCATGAACAAATCTTTTTCTGGTCATATTCTTGGACAGATGGTTCTTGGATGCTTGATTTCCATGAGACTCCAGTTAAGCTTGATATCATTCTGCCTAGTCCTTACTGCTATTTTTTGGAAGAGTTGATAAATGAACTTGGTTGTGTTCTTTGTTCTTGAGCCAAAATGAAGTTCATCTGAGGGACATTGAATATATATAATAGGCATTTGATTAATTGTGCTGATAGGCATCCAAAAGTTATGGTTTCAGAAAACCACTCTCAATTTGGTTTTCTACTACTTGAACATGCTGTATAAATCTGGCAATTTTAACTGACCTATATGTTGAGCATAGTCTTAACTTTAGAGCAGGTTTGTTTTGCTTTGGTCCATCTTGATGGCAGACAGCCTCTTATTAGGTCAAATCCAGTGGAAGACACTAAGCTCTGTATTGTCCCTTCAAGTTATTCCCCACTATATTGCAAAGAAAAATCTGCAAATATTTCATGAACTTTTTGTTGTATTCTTCTGATTAGATCAATGTGCAGTTAACGCTGATGAAGGGATTCCTCATTACCAGAGACCATTTATGAAGGGTTGAGTATACATCCATTTGAATGTAGATTTACCTTATTCAGGAGTCCTTTCTCTTAATTGAGGTGAGATGCTGAATGGCAATTCTTTCACCTAGGTTTTGACTTGCTTGCATGATATAGAACTGGATTAATGTGAGGTGCCAACTGCAGAATCGAGAGGCTGACTATGATGAGATTAGTGTTTGGGTTTGATGCACGATCCACAGTTGCACCCTCCTTTAGTTAGAGGGTTCTGGTGGTTATTGCTCATCACACCATTGAGCCTATGACCAATTGCATTGGTTTTGTTACCAATCTAACCCAATAGGCAGACAAATAGGTGGGGCACCCCTGATGATCTATTAACTCATTGGGTTGGCCAACATCAACATTGAAGTCGAGATTAGGTGAAAGTTGCAAGAATTTAGGGCTTGTGGTTGTACTGTGATCTGTACTACTAGCTGCAATGATGGATTTCAGTAGACTTATAATTCCTTTATAATTTAGGGTTTGTGGTTGTACTGTGATCTGTACTATTAGCTGCAATGATGGATTTCAGTAGACTTATAATTCCTTCACATAATCTATTTTCTTCTTTATACTTTATATTCGTGAAGAATCAGAGCTATTCTATCAGAACCATGAACTACAACCCTGAATACCTTTTGGCAAATGGCTTACTAGGTTCTTGTTGGATCGTTGGCTTACTAATTCTTGCAGCTATATTCTAAAAGATTTCTGTCGTGCATATCATTTTTTGTATTTTCAATGTTACATATTCTCTAATTTCTATATGTTGTATTAGTCTGTGCTTTCAAGAAGTTTAATGAATATTCTTCCAACGACTTTTCATCTACTAGATTACATTATTTGCTTGTTTATCCAGAGAAATGAAAATAAATTTGTCACTAAATTTAACAAAATGTTGTGCTATCTGTCAAACTTATAATTGTATGGTCCTCATATCTCATAAGAGAGGGGTATTCCCCCTCCTCAGTGATATTTGTACTTCCATTAAGAAGAATGCAAAGTGATGAACTCTTGCAGTAGTTTTTTCTTTAATGCAAAAACCTATGCCACATTTTTAGAAAAGACAAAAAATGTGGAGTATTGATTTCTTAAGGGCAGTCTTCCATTTGGAGAAGAATCTGCTTGCAAAGTGGTGCTTCATCCTGAAGAGCAACTATGCTCACAAGTCTTTGATCTTCGATACTTCTTTTGGAGACTGGTTGATGCGGGACAGATGAATGATAATGCAATTTAGAGATCAGCAATTTTATAAAGCAGATTATTCACAAAATAATGTTAAATATCAGAGAATAATTTTGTAATGATTGAGAAATTAATCAAACCCGCAAAACTGATTTCTTTTAAAATCTTAAATAAATTAGATCGAAGATAATTGAAAAATTACCAATTCAGATTAGGGCGCAATCCGGTTTTCAATAAATCAGAAACAGTGAACAGGACCTTCAGTAATTTAAATTCGCTCAATAATGAGAGGTCACACAGTGGAATAAATTTGAGCAAATCACAAGCGAGCATAAAATTCATATTATTCAATTTTACCAAGTTAGAGGCTTTGTCAAAATTCGTACCTGAGTCAGAAAATCCAAAGACCAGAAGGTAATTTTCTAAAATGGGCAGAAAGGCGCTCGGGCGCGAGCGGAACGGGCGAAGCGTTCGAGGCGGACTCGCAGGCGCGACGAACGAGGGCGCGGCGGGCGCGGCGGGAGCGCCGACTGGTGCGGGCCAGGCGGACGCGCGGGCGGCCGACAGGCGGCAGGCAGTAGGTCGGGGCGCGCCGACTGGTCGGCTGGCGTGGGCGCGCAGACAGGGCTCGCTCGACCTGATCGAGTGGAATTGCGTATCCACGTAGTCGGCGCAGGCACGTCGTCGGCAACGTGAAAATCTAGCGACGTGATCACGTTGAACTGGAGTCGGCGAGCTAGATCGGAGAACGTAAACGAGCAGGCATGGTGAACTGATGTAAGAGGAATGGGATCAAATCCCGGTGGGGAAGGGGCTAGAGCGAGTGGAGTTCAGGGATTCTCACCCAAGGCCCAAGCCCTTCCATATCCAGGATATCGATTCATTCCAGAATCAAATAATCTCGAGAGAAACACAATTCAGATATATTCAATATTAAGAAAATAAGAATAACAGGGAGATGTTTATATAGGCCTTCATACTGACTTACCTAAAAAAAAGAAAAATACATGATGTAATAAATTCCTCACACAGACGAGGAAATACTAGATAATATGCCTAAAATAATAATCACTGAAATAGAAACAACTAATACAAAATAAATCCGAGAAATAAAATCATCCCAAAAATGGAATCTCCAATCAATCAGAATAAATAGGAGATTTCCAATCTATCGAGTCAGCGATCCGCAGCATCCATCTGTCCTAATAGTCAATCAATCCAGATCGAAGCAGCATGGCTAGATCTCGGTCGTCGACGATAAACTCTGCCAGGAATGAATCGACGGTCGATCGTGGTGTCCCCACCACTGGTGAAGGAAATACTTATTTGTCTCTCAGAGAGACTTGAAGCGGAATACTCCTAGACAGGTGAGCTCTTTTAAACTTACCATGCACGACCTTCCAAAAGAGTGGCTTGGAAGATACGTCTAGAAATTATTATTATTGCATCTTTCAGTCTTAGTAGATAAATATGTTCCACATTCCTATACAGAGAACCCAAAGTATTCGCATTCATTATGATGTACGTTTCAATTTTGTTGTTATTATCTCTTATGCATGCATTATTGAATGTTCATGTATCAAAATGTAGCACTCCAGAGGAAGAAGAGAACAAACAACCTGCCACATGAGTTGATGGCCCTCCCCCGAATGTAGAGTTTGATCCAACATGGAAACCTTTTCTCCCATGCCAATTTGGGCAGCTCCAGTTTGCAGCTAGACTTGCCTCATGCAGTCAGTATATAGATTTTATTTATTTTATTTAATTCTTTGTATCATATCATATAAAACTTAATATATGAACTGCCTATATTAACCTTAATATGATATTAATCACCTAAAGAAGCAGCTGTTAAGTATTTTTTTTTTAAATTGTAGAATAAGCTGTCATTAATAGTTAATTAATCTAATCCCAATGTGTGAGGCCCATGTGGATCAGTTGGTTGATATGTGTTCATAAATAAATTTTTATCAATAATATATTTTCGTGTTGTGACCACCTTGCTTTTTGTCTTTGTTCTTATTTGGAATATTATTAATTGTGCAGAAATTTGTCTGAACTACGCATGTGCGAAGCTTCTTGTTATTTCTGAAGCAGGTTTGTTTATATATTATTAAATACGTTATTGTTGTCTAGTTATTTCTAGTCTTAAAACAAGATAAAACTTGCAAGCATCTTCTGAGAAGATCAAAGCTATTTCTTTGTAGAAGTCTTTCATAGAAAGAAAACAAAGCAAGATTCTATTGCATTCTTCAATTTTTAATTAATTCATTTTTATTTCTGGCTAAATCAAACGAATTACTACTTGTTCGTTCATCTCACTTTCTCATCATTTTCTCTTTTTTTTTTCCTGCTTTTTTCTCTTTTTTTTTGTTCAAATGCCCTCTGAAATTTTAGTCTTTCCCTGTTTTCATTTCATGCATGATTCTAGAAAAAGCAAATAGGACATATTTTTATTCACCTTATGTAAAATTACTTTTGTACTCTTTTAAAGAGAGAATTAATAAGCTAATCATCTTTGTAATCCACAACACTCATCATTGTTACACTTGTGCTCAGAAAAAAAAGTCTAAACTTGCTAATGAAGTCTTTGCAAATGCAACAACAATAATAACTAAGTCTTTATTTATCTTGCAATGTGGGGTCGACTACATGAATTCTTTATTTCTATTGCACTCTATATCAATGATTTATTTGTAAATAATTGATGCAGGTACTACGTGTGAACGATCGTACAATATACGTAAAATACTTGTCTTATGTATGTATGTAATTTGATCTTCTTGTAAAGTTCAGAGAAAACTAACTCGAGTTCAATAAAGTCAAGTAAAGTTGATTCTATAGTGTTATAGTAAATTACATATACAAGAATACCGCATACATGAAAATAGAATTTCACAAAAGATTAACGAATGTTGAAAATATACACGATGTAGTCTACCGAGAATATGTAGTAACAAAGTAGTAATAGCATAAAAATATGAACGATATAAAAAGTACGCCACGAATATTTGGTGAGTTGCGGTAATACAGAAAAAAGAGAAGTATAAAATGAAAGTTACAAGCTTCATGCAAAAAAATATAAATAAAGAAGATGATCGATTTCAAACAAAACGAAATAAGGTATAGAAAATAATATAGAGATACGGGATGGCGACGAGTCGGCAGTCAGTCCTTCGATCGTTTCCATAATCCGAGACACCTCGAGTTCTTCCTTGATATTGGGGTGTTGCTAGAAATGTTCTCCACCGCGGCAGAAGCTCAACGCTCAAAAAATCACTAAAATCAGACTTCTGGATCTCCCAATAATGGCCTCCGGAAATTCAATTTATAGAGAGGGGAGGGGGAGGTCACCGATGGTCAACCGGCGAGATTTCTTGCTTAAAACAGGGATGGGCCAGAACAACCGCGGGTTGGATTGCGGTGCGGGTCATTAGGCCTGTGCCCATTTGTTTTCTCCTCCTTTTTTTTTTCATTTTCATTTTCTCTTTCTCTTCTCATTTTTTATACAAAACAAGAGAATTTTACGTGAAAAATACATAAACATAATTAGCATCGTATGTAGAACTCCTCAATTATACTTGTGCTTTCGTTAGCACGGGCAACATCGAGAATGCCTTGTATCAATAATCAAAATAGAAGACATGATTTAGTCCATCAAAAAAATTATACTAAATCATTATGGATCTTGAATGAAAGGCTTTGCATGAATTATGGCTCTTGCAAGTGGGTATCATAAATTTATGCCTGAATAAACTGGCTCTCATGAAAATGACCAGCCCCCAATATAACGAAGGTAATATAAGAAGGTTTAATTGAGCTGTATTTTTTTGTCTCGTTTTACAATATACAAGGTGGATGTCTGGATATACACGAAATGATAGAATGAGAAATGAGTATATCCGAAAGAAAGTTGGTGTTGCACTAATTGAGGATAAACTTAGAGAAAGTCGGCTTAAATGGTCTGAACATATAAATCACAGGCCGATTTAAGCTCTACTTAGAAAAATCGAGCTATTGGATCTTGTTTATGTACAAAAAAGAAGAGGTAGATCAAAGAAGACATGACAAAAAATTATAAGGAGTGATCTTAGTTACTTAGACTTAAATAAGAATTTGGTAATTGATAGAGCGCAGTGGAAACAAAGGATTCATGTAGCCGTCTCCACCCTGTGGGATTAAGTCTTGGTTGTTGTTATTGTTGTTTTACATTATGGGATTGACAAATTACTCTTCATTGCTTGCAGATTACCCCTGTACTCTGCCACCGACATCGGACGGCTGAGATTGCATAGGAACAATGCACCTGATTTCAATGATGTGCCCTAAAGCATGAGGGTGGTGGCCCTCCCGGGGGAACAAGGGGGGGGCAAATGCAGCACATGCAAAACACCGTGAATTTGTGATATATGTGTTGGTTAAACTTCATTTGCTCTTTCCTTTCTGTGCTCCAGTGTTCATGAGGTCAACCTCAAAGCCTGTATGCCTCATCATTGGGCCAATTACTCAATTTGTACAGTTTTATATATGATTTTTGTACATTATTATGCAGTTTAAGGTAATTGACAAAAGTACTCCACTCTTTTCCTTTTTTTTCCCCCTTTCTAAGATTAAGGAGAAGTTATATAAATCACTGCAAAAGAAAAGATTTTTTAACCCTCAAGTTCATATATTTGTGTGATACTGTATATTTTGAATGTATAGCCTCGTATTAATGAAAGGCTAAATTTTTCTACTTAAATTAGATGAAGGGTTAGATCTTATTCTGCTTAATAGAGGATATGTGATTTGTAAAATATAGAGTGATATATATAAATATTTAATTTTTGAGAAATTATTGGGTTCGGATTGAGGTCAACACCAAAGTTAGGAGCCATTTATTGGGCCCTAAGCATGAGCTGAAATAAAACAGCATCGTTTTCTCACGGTTTTGATACATATAGTTCAATTTTGCTACACGAATGACTATAAAAGATCATTTCATAGCTATTTAAATGTCTCACGAAATAATAATAATATACTCTTAGGCCCTGTTTGGCAATGGACTAAAAATCATGGCTAAAATTACCCATGGCCAAAATCTTAAATTTATTTTAAAAAAACTTAAAAAATTATTTTATATCTCATCTCACACAAATTCCAACATTAAACAATCACTTTATTTCACATCCAACACAATTCTCAATAAATCAATCAACTTTATTTCACATCATACACAATTTTTAATATAACCAACTTACTTTATTTCACATCATACATATTTTTCAAAAATCACTAAAAATTCCAACCAAATCTTCTTTTTTTTCTTATTACCAAACAGAGCCTTAGGTGTTGTTATATAGGAGGTAATATATAAAATATTTATTATGATTAGATATGTCCTTACGGTCTTTACGTAGTAGAAATGAGTTCTTTACGTGAATAAATGATGAAAAAATATTAGTGTTTCGCTTTCGCGCTGAACTTTTGATGCGATTCATTATTTAGACTAAAAAAATTTCTCCTAATTTTTAGATCAAAACAAGTAACATATCTTTCATTAGCAGGTAATATATGTAATTCCATCCTATAAAAAAAATTGAAATGTAATTCCCCAAAGTTTAAATGAATCTAATCTAAATATATTAATCTGAAAAATAAAAAATAAAAAATAAAAATAAAAAAATCTAAATATATTAATCTGAAATTTGGTATAATTTTATTTAAATAGAAGTTTTTTAAGAGGGGAGATTACCCAAAGAGAAAGCCATTGAAAGAGCTAAAAGCACACCTCTTTAGTTCTTTTCGTCCTCTTCCTCCGCTAGCTCCGGCCATTGGGCCATTGCCGTCTTCTCATAAAAACCCAATCACCCTCCCCACTCACCATTACTCCTACCACCCACCAATCTTGCCGCCTTCCGCCTTCCACCTTCCTTCTTCTTTCTTCCATCGATGGAGGAACCACTAATTTCTCTCCCATGTCAATCCATCTCCCCCTCCTCCCCTTCTTCCTCATTCTCGTCCTCATCACCTCCCACCAGCATTTCTAACTGCAGCAGCAGCGCTGGCAGCGTTGCGCCGGAATCTCCCGAGTCCGTCAAGCCCCGCGCAGGAAGCTCGAAGCGGAAGAGGCCGCCGGTGCCCGGCGAAGGCGGTAGGCACCCGACGTACCGCGGCGTGCGGATGCGGAGCTGGGGGAAATGGGTGTCGGAGATCCGCGAGCCGAAGAAGAAATCGAGGATCTGGCTCGGCACCTTCCCCACCGCCGACATGGCGGCGCGTGCCCACGACGTCGCCGCTCTCGCCATCAAGGGCCGCTCGGCACACCTCAATTTCCCGGACCTCGCCGGCGAGCTCCCCCGCCCCGACAGCGGCTCCGCCAAGGACATCCGGGCCGCTGCGGCTATGGCGGCCGCCTCCGGCCGCCGGGACAAATGCGAGAAATCGTCTTCTTCTTCCTCATCCTCGACAAGCGATCACGACGAAGATGCTCTTTTCGATCTGCCGGATCTCCCCCTCGACTACCTAAGCGGCAGCTCCCGCTGCTCCATCTCATTGTTATCGCCGGCGGCCGTGGAGGACTTCGCCGGAGTCCGGTTCGATCAGGAGCCCTTTTTCTGGGAGTTCTAAACTTGCAAAAAAGAAGGGAATAACATTCCGTTGGCATTTGTGTATGATGAAAAAAAATTGGATTAAATCACTGAAATTTTCTCCTCTCTCATATTTCATAATTTTTTTTTTCTATTTCTATTTATATGAATCACTAAAATCTTACAAAATTATTTAATGAATAATAATTTAAATTTATAAGCTATTTCAAGATATTATTCTAATGTATCAAGTAACAAATTATATATATTTTTTAATGTACTATAATAGACTATAGTAAAAATATATTAAGAAATAAGATTTACTAATTTATAGAATAACTCAATAGATTAATTAATACTCAAAATAATAATTGGAAAGAAGATAAGCTTGAGATTTATAAAATAAAATGTATTGCATTCCCAATAAATATCTATATAAATGAATTATTTATAACAAGATTGTGAGGCAACTGCAAGAATTAAAATTAGGGTAGTATTTTTTTATGATTAAAGTTTTAATAAATTAGGTCAATATATAAGAAGAAAAATTGATGTCAATTGAATATGTAATGGTTTTTTTTTTCAGTATGAGTTGCTCTGAAATATAACTTTTAATTAATATTGTGTTTAATATTAAGTTGGAGATTAAGTTTTAATTTCAATTGGATTTTTTTTAAAAGTAAATCTTCAATCATTAATAGAGATATAGAGTGAAGAAGAATAATTGGTGTAGAATGAGCATGAGAAAGATCTCAAAGTGGGAACGGATTCGAGTTCCCTGTGAATGATGACTAAGAATTGAGGGATTAGATAATAAAAAATCATTAAATGATGAGAAGAAGTTTACTAAATGAATGAATGAGTGGTGAATGACGCTGGAGATGATGTTCATTCTATTCAAAAATCTTACTAGCTTTAGCAGGCCGCGTGTCAAGATATTGTAGGCCCATGTCTAAAAAAGAAGAGCAATAAAAAAAAAAGTTAATAGAGATGTAAATATTTGATGTAATGTGGAATTGACAAGTTATGAATGATAAATTATTCATAAGATTAAATGAATTTTAAGTTTTCTTTGGTGAATCGTTTTTCATGGGGGTCTTTGGGGTTGGCTCTATGGCCATGCAGAATCTCTTAATGTAGTAGATAGAAGTCAGTCTTTTCTTGCATTCTACAACTCCAGTCTATGTTGAATGAGCCTGAGTTGCGCAAAGGTCTCATATGCATCATAGTCATGAAGAGTAAAGTAAGCTTCTATTTGGCACATCTACACATCAGATCTCTTAACATCAATACTCCTAGTATAAGTGGAAGATCTATTTTCATGTTCGCTTTGAATGATCTTGGTTTCTATCTGGGGAAGAAGAATTGACGACTTTATCTTCTGCTTCTCCTTCTTATTTATACGACCTATTGCTTTCAAAGAGGCATCTCTCTAGCCCTTGGATGGCCATTTGCTCTTCTAAATGATTAATTGAAATTATGCTGTGAAAGATCTCAATCCTTGTGGCCATATATTGTTACAAAAGTGTCTTGACCAACCAAGTCGAAAATAAATTTCTTTCTCTTTTTCTTCATTGTTGTGGTGTCTTTGGTTTTCCCTTAAGTTGATTCTTTCATAGAGATAAGTAGTTCACCAGTGAGTTTGTAGATACATTATGTTGATAATATAGGTGGGAGACTAATGCTTTAAGACTACTTAATCAGTTAAACTTTCGGCTCTCTTTGATGAATTCTTCAATCTATACATCTTGAGATAGATCTTTAAATGGATGGTTTAGGTCTTTCAATCATCCCTTCTCTAGGTGCTTTGCCTAGGTGGAATAACACAATCCCATCGACAAGGCATGCATTGTAGTTTCTTTACTTCCTCTCACGTCAATCTTGGAATCTATCTCAATAGAGGACTTGGGAAGAAGTAGAGGGAGTGGCAAAGAGGTGGAGAAGATGAATGAGTGAAAATTTTCTTAGTTTCTAGATTTTCGAAAGTCCTCTCATTTTTGTTTATAGCATTCCCCTATTCATAAGAGACAATAAATTTGATGGAATAACTAATTTTTCTTGCTACTTTTGTATCTCTTTTCCTTGCACAGAAATAGTGTGGCATGATAGCTTTTGTTCGGTAACCGTAGTTCTAATTTTAAGAATCCATTCATAAGTTGTCTCTTTTGTTATGCCCTTGTCTTGTACTACAGCCTTAGCGCCTCGAGCTTCCTTGATGTTAAGGTCTCTAGTCTTTAGGGTCAACGATCAAGGTTACTTCTTATCTTCACTCATTTTAACACTGATGTCGAGGCTTAGTTCACTCATCTTAGACTGTCATTAGGATCAAGGTTCGTTTTCTCTAGTCCTAATTTGACATTGGCATTGAGGCATGTTATTTCTCGACCTGATTTGCATCGATGTCAACATCATTGCTTCTATTGTTGGGATTTCAACTCGACTTTAAGAGTTACTTCTTTTATTGTCATCATCATCGCATCAAGTCACTGGGTAGTCTTTAGCTCCTCGATTTTGCTATTAGTAAGCTTACTTAGTGCACTAACTATGATCTCTATATCAATTAGAATCACAAAAATACAGATGTCTAAATAAATGAATGATTTTATCAGACTGAACTATTTTAAAGAGTACTAAATCTCATGAAAGATAAGCTTGATACTCATAGAAGATGAGATCATAAAGCAAAGAACATTTAAGATGGCGAAGAGGAACGAAGAAATAAAAATAATTCAAGAAATTATAATTAAATATGCATTTACTCAAAAAAATATTACATGAAACAGAAACAAATTAAATATTCTTTGAACAAAAGAGTAAAATTAATTTGATATCAAGGTTTTTAAGGATGCATAAATTGAGCTTTCAGTTAGGTGCTTTAGATATTATTTATTATTTATTGATCTTTAATTACTATTTCAAAAAATTCGAGATTATATATTTAGCAATAATAACATATCTAAATAGAAAACTCCCATAAATAAAATAAAATAATAAATTACATTTAAGTCTCTCAAATATAAAAATATTATGTATTTTAACTTTTGAGAACTAAGTGACTTGAGTAATTCCTAAAAGGTTATTCATCCCAATACTATTCTAATACAAGCACGTTTAATTACGAAAATTTTTATTATTTTTTTCAAAAAAGCACATCTGCTATTTGAAATCTTGTTATATACTTACACAGCTTAGGATCTTCTCTCATTTTTCAATGCAGTACAGTGCATCCTTATTCCTCTTTTACTCTATTTAATTATTGGTCTAGAAGTTTACTGAGAGCTGCACTTTGCTCTAGTGGTTCACTTCTTTTGGGCCTCTTTTACTATAAGGTGTCACATTATTGAATGATATAGATTTATAAATTTTAAAAATCTATAACTTTTAGGTTCCTAAATATTGTTAAGTTTTTTTTTTTTTTTGATCTGATTCTTTAATCAAAATTACTATCGTATACCTTATGCTATTTCTATCACATCCTGCTAAATTTCTGACTTTTCCTACCTTCTCATCCAACTACTATTATTGTTGTTAGTCGTACCTCTGATGAGAGGAGAGAGCGTGGTGGAGCAATAGAACAGAAAGAAAGAAGCGGTGGAAAAGAGAAATCTAGCCGTCGGCATAAACTCGACCACCATTCTACATCACTGTTGATTGAAGTGGTTGAATTTAAGTTGGATAAAAGACATTTAACTAAGTGGTGTGGAACATTAATTTCATTGATGATGACATGAAATTGTTAGATTATTATGATCACATCTATCAAATCAAAGCCAGCTAAGCTGTGATTAATATGCAAGTGGTGAAGCTTCACTTGCCAATTTACTCTTTTTTTCCTTGAAATATATATATATATATATATATATATATATATATATA
>KZ451906.1:5129573-5177338 GCA_002786265.1 Apostasia shenzhenica
TATTATTATCAGAAAAAAAAAAGGAAAAAATGATGGCCTAAAAGATGCCCCTCTTAGGTAGCTTAACTCAAGATCATTATATATATAATTCTGAGCTAAATAAACATTTTTGTTAAATTTGATCGTTAAAATAATATTTTAAAAAATAAAAAATTACATATGCGAAATCTATCAGAAAGAATCAATGTGAAAGAATTTCTGATCTAAAAAAATCACAGTATATACTTATTTTTATGAACTTATGTGAAATTAAGAACTTATTTTAAAGATTCAGATGAAATTACTAGTATATATTATTCGTAAACAAATTACTTTTAAGATTTTGTACCAAAATCGCTGAACATTAACTCAAATAAAATGAATGAAGATCATGAGGAGAAACTAGAGTGACTTTTGGGCTAATTATGGGACAGATCATGAAAAGAGAAATTGGTAGAGAGCACAAGCAAAGCATAAAGCCTGAGGAGGATTTTTTTTCCTCTTTTTTTTTTCTAGCTTTATTTTCTTTTGTGATTGCAATAAATAGTGGTTGTTAATAGCCATTGCTTTTCTTTTATGATGGAAAGAAGCTCATGATCTTATTGCCTCTTTAATCCAACAGTATTAGATACTTGCATGCCTTTGGTGCACCTTCTTCTTCCTTTACTTTGTTGGGGGGCTTATTATTGGGTAGATTACTTTGATTTTATAATTGTAGCTAATTTTGCTCGAAGATCAAAGAGTATTTGAAAGTTAAATCAGATTTTGGATTGACTAATGATTTATTTTAATGTTAATTCAATCTTGGGCTAATACCGAATCAGATCTAGATGGCTTGAAATCAGATCGATTAAAAAGTAAAATATCTTATTTATATATGTAATAAACTTTATTAAATTTTTTATTTTTAAATATTTGATCATGATAAATGACTATAATTTAAGCTGATTTAATGAATATATATGTGTATATATATATATATATATATAATTAATTTAGCTAAAAAATCAAAAAATATATTTTTTAATCATTTTACATAAATTCTAATATAAAAAAAATATTATTTTACTTCACATACTCAATAATTTTTAATAAAAATATATACTTTATTTCACATTCTAGACCAAAATATTCGAATCAAGTATTTTGATCTAAGATGTAAAATAAAATTAATTTTTTATTGAAAATTATTGAGTATGTGAAGTAAAATAATATTTTTTTTATATTAAAATTTGTGTAGAATGATTAAATTTTTTATTTATTATTATTATTATTATTATTATTTAAATTAATATCATTTTGGTCCTGATTTGGTCCTGATTTAGTCTTCACGCCAAACAGAACTTAAAGCTCAAATCAAGATCAGATCGAATTTTTCACGTTCGTTCTCTAAACTGTATTGATATCGAATTAAAAAATTTTAATTCAATTTAATTAAAAACTTCTAGATAGGTTAGTTGACAGCCTTAATTATACTTGGGATAAATGACCTAGAGGTCTCTATAATTTGATATATTCTGAACTATTTTCATTTTTTTTTATATCTTCCAATAAGGAACCCTGGTTATTGAATAATTAGAAAAAGGTTCCCACTGTTTCTTAAATTTTCCGAAAGGTCCAAAGTTTGCTAAAATTTTCATAAGTATACAACTATCTGATCAAATATAGATACCAGAAGGACATAAGTATGAAAAATAAAAATTTTAAATATATCAAATTATGGGAATATGTTATTTATACCGTAAGGATTCCATCGATCCTGCTCTCTTTAATGATCTACTAATAAAATTGTATTTACATATTAACTATCATTCAAAATTTATTTACATTAAAATCATTATATAATCTTAAAAATATTATATAAACTGACACTCAAGAATAAACTAAACATACAAGAAATATTATGTTCGTTGGCACCGACTCATAAGCACCCCTGCTATACTGGCTATCATGCATAGACCATCATCATCGAGCATGCAACTATTTGATCGACCAGGCGCCATTGCCACTGTCAGTTGCCATCATTAGTATTTGAGTCAAGTTAATTATAATTTAATCGTAATAATATTGACAGTGTATAATTGAAATATTAAAAATTATAAGATATCATGTACATAAATAATTTTTTTAAGAAATTGAGACAAATAAGAATAATTTTTTATATTGACATATATATAAAAATAATTGCCCCTTAAATGTAATTTCGCTTTTCATGTTAATTTTCAGTAAGCTTCTTGTACCTCTTAGTGGCCCAATGAGCAAATGAGAGAACAAAAAATCTCTGCATAAATTGCTTTTAGTTTTTTTTTTATAACTTTTAAAATTACAAAATAGTCCTCGTTATAGGATCTTGAGCTGCACATTTTAATTTTGGTTTCAAAGTTTGTTGTTGCAAGCTCATCGTAAAAAAAAAAGAATTAGGAGAACTTACATATGCCATCCCTAAAATTAAACTTTTTACTTATTTCATCCATAAAATTAGATATTTATATTTTCCTATACTTTGAATATATAATTACAAATATCACCCTCTCGTAATAATGAAAGATTGAATTTTCATTTCTTTTAATAAAATAAATGGCCAGATCTCTCCCAATTTGATAAAAGAGATAATATTTGTAATAATACATTCAAAATATCAGATGATAAATGTAAATATTTAATTTTGTGCATGAAACAAATAAATGCTTAACTTTAAGGATAATATACGTAAATCCTCCGAGAGTTATTGAGCACAAATTGAAACAAAACATAAAAGGGTATAATAGTCTATTCCAGTTATATTCAGCCACTTGCATGAGGGTTCATACAAATTAGTTCCATTAATTGATGGCCTAAAAAATATTATTATCAGAAAAAAAAAAGGAAAAAATGATGGCCTAAAAGATGCCCCTCTTAGGTAGCTTAACTCAAGATCATTGTGAAAAAAAAAAGGTGAATATGCTTTACACTAACATTAATTATTGAGATAACCAATCTTTTTTATAAGAAAAGTACTATATAATTTTAATAATTAATTCATCATAATTTAAAATTTTAATATACTGAATTATTCCAGTAGATTAATAATTCAGGATACTATATATTAAGCTTATTGAGTGAAAATAAGCATAATCTTAGTTGCTCACACTTTTTTTAATAATAGCATGAATTCTTTTTTTTTTTTTTTGATATTTGAAGTTCATATTTTTGGGGTCCACTATTTTGGTACTCTCATGAAAACAAAGGCTGGCAACATGTGATGCAAAAACCCAAGAACATTAGATTTTAAATACAAAGTATTGACCAACTCAAACTTAGGTTACTATAATTAGAGTTGTTATCAGTACGAGCGAGTTGAACGCAAATTTAGAAAATTTCAAGCTCAACTCAACGAAAAAAAAAAAATCCAACCCAATGTAGCAAAACATATAATCTTCGCATCAACGGCTTAACACGCTGGCCATTTCGAGTACTTAAATACAAAATAGTTGTATAAATAGAGATAAATTTCGCAGACATTTATGGTTCGTGGAAGGCAACTTTTTTTTAAAAAAATACATAAATATAAATAATACATATAAAATTACTTTATACTTTTATAATATACAATGTATAATAAGTTAAAAGCGTCGTTTATAATTAGTTGGACTCAAATTGAAATAAAATAAAAAGGCTATCGGATTTAAAACAAGCCCAATTAGGAACAAACCGCCAGCTGCAAATAGATGCACCGTTACCTAACCCACTAGGAATAGGACTAGAGCTAAAAAGATCTGTATAAAAAAATAATAATTTTAAATTTATAATTAATAAAATTAATTAATAAATTATTTTAATTAAATATAAATATTTTTTAATAAATTATATGATAAATAAAATTTATAAATTTTGTAAATTAAAATATTTCAAAATTAAAATTAAGATTCCGATAAATATTGCGTCAATTTAAATTTAATAAATCAGATTTGAAGTTCAAAAATTAAGGACCAGATGTCTCACAGATGAATCTAATAACAACTATTACTCAAATAAATGTATGACCGAGCTAAATCCAATAATCAAAGAACCAGTAATTCTACATAGAAATAAACAAATAAAATCTCAAACTAATTGATCTTAGGCCCTGTTTAACAATTGGCTAAAAATCATGACTAAAATTAGCCATGACAAAAATCTTAAATTTATTTTAAAAAAACTTAAAAAATTATTTTATATCTCATCTCACGTAAATTCCAACATTAAACAATCACTTTATTTTACATCTAACACAATTCTCAATAAATTAATCAACTTTATTTCATATCCTATATAATTTTTAATATAACCAACTTACTTTATTTCACATCACACATTTTTCAAAAATAGCTAAAAATTCCGACCAAATCTTTCTTTTTTTCTTATTACCAAACCTCTCCTTAGATCAGTTATATGAATTTCTCTTCATTATTCAATTTCATGCAAAGGACATGGAATAACAAACAAACAAACAAAGAAATATATAACAAGAATAACCGAACCCAAAATCAAAAACTAATTTTTTTTTATGTCAATTTCAGTTCTACATTAGCATTTTATCTAAAACAATGATATGGTTTGGTTGAGAGCTGACAAATACTGTAAGAATTAGAGAGCAGATAGGAAACAAAGGTTAGCAACAATCCCTGTGCCTACCAGCCCTAACCAAATAAATAATATTAACAAAATATTGAAAGAAAAAAAAAATATATCTATAACCTGTTAGATGAGACAATTTTGCCATCTTGTTGACAGCAAAGAAGATCATCCTGTTGCTGCTGAAGCCTCATATGTAGATGGGTTTGATGTCATTTGGCCCAAAGCTCGCAGAGCAAGTAGGGCACCTGCGATGGCGACTTTCAATGGTCCTCCTAACACACTCGCTACAGAATAAATGGTAGCATTTTGCAATGACAACCTAAGGCATAAATTATTAAACTACGAGTCAGCCAGAGACCCATAATGAGCCCCCCTAACAGAGAAGGGGGTATACTATTTTAAGGGCAACTTGCTTGTATATGCCTAGGATGTTATAGGGGTTTTCAATGTTGGTTCATGAAATTTGAATCGTTATACTTAGGACCCTAATATTAACATTTTGTTCCCATGCGTTCTTTTGTGTCTTAATCAATTGCACGTCTGATCCAAATTAATGAAGGTCATTAAATTAGTGATAGAAAAAGGCTTTTCACTCTTGTAAAGCTACTAAAATGCCCTTGTCAATGTTTTTAAGGGGGCGTTTGGTTCGTTGTTATTTTGGTGTTATGTTATGTAATCTAGATGTCATCTTTTGACTAATAATTTTATAATCTAATAGAAAATTTTTTGTAAATGTCATTAAATCAAACAATTGCTTTCTCTAGATAATATAACATAACATCAAGATAACATTGAACCAAACACCCCCTAAGTTCATTTGGTGAGATTACTCAAGGGTAAAATTGGATTTTCAATAAATTTAATATTGTAGGTGATGGAAAGACCGCATTACAATAAAATGTTAAAACTCAGAGATTAAAGTACAACAATTCAAAATTCATGAACCAACATGCAAACTTGCAAGAGCTTGGGGGATCATAAGCAATTTACCCTTTTCTTAAACACCACGAAACACATCCCCCTATTATCTTACTAGCAACTCTTCAAAGATAAATTTTATGTTGGGTTGAATTTTCCAATTTATTTGTGGTATGGAGAAACTGAAAATGCGCACCTAAATCTTAGCAAATTGTAGACACGCTCAAATTCTTCTAGGCACAAAAAAATTTACATCATGTTCTATGGTGCGCAAAAGTTCAAGCACTTTCCCGTAACATCACAAAATTAAAGCACTGCTACATTATTTTTAAGATAATTCAAGCATTTCGACATTTAATAACTCAACAAACTAAGTTACGACATAAAAGGAACAGGAGCTTGTATGTAACATATCAGAAATTGGGTTGAATGTGCAATTCGTTAATATTCCTACGATAACAACAAAAAAATGTTACATTAAAGTTCCCTTGTTTATCCGAAAGTCACTCAAGGCAGAGCTTCATCTTTTCACCTTTTTTTACCAATATGTCCCATACTCTAAGTGTAGTCATAGATTAACAGCCAACAAACAACTATTCACTTCTTATACAAGAGAACTCAACTAGTTCGGATATATGCGGTTGTTATTGTTGTTGGTCAAGAAAAAAGATTCTAAACAAAAGCTAGCTTAAATTACTAGTAACAATACCAGATTTCATGATGTGGGCTGTAATAACATCTGCTTAAATGAGATTGAGATCAAGAGATAGAGATATATATATGTAACAGAAAGACATAACAAGGCTCGAGAGAAAAGAGTATTAAAGCTCATGCTGCATCTTACCTCTTTCTGATGGTCATTGCAAACACGACACTTTAGTATCCCCCTATATTCTCCCACCTCATTTTGAAGCTTTTGCAAGAAATCTAAGCCATCATTTCGAGACCTCAGGAATGTAGCTTTCATTGTCAGTGTCTCTAATCCCTCCTCTATCCTCTTCTTATTAAACCTAGCCAAGTGAGCTAGCATTCCATGAGAATCAAGACTAATCCATCAGAGATACTGATGATATGAAAGTGTTATTACCTCTCCTTCTCTAGTTCTATTAAAAGCTCAGTGACTTCTAATCTGCTCTTCTCAGCTAAAATTTGTATATCACTTAGTGATTGCCTTAACCCCTGTGATCCTGTCTGCAAATCCGTTAGTCTCCTTTGAGAATTACCCAAGGTAAGAGAACTCTTTGATCCATCTTCTTGTAGTTTTGGAGCTTGACCTGACCAGTAATTCAACTGAAAAACAATGCATGTAAGGCCCTTGCTATGTATTATTTTCTCTTATTCAGAGGAAACTACCTGCTCGTCTGATCTTGCAACTTCATGGCCATAGATATCAATCAATGAATTGGCTACCAGGATCTTCCTGTCTATGGTTTGTATTTCACCACTCAAAGTATCCTGCATCTGTCTTTCCCTAACGCCCTCCATTACAAGCTGGCAACATAGTGATATGTATTCATAACAACAAAGAAGGTTAGTATTTCATAAAATTTCAAAACTTCAAAAAAATTGAACAAAAATATAACTAGGTGATGCAAAAAATGTCCTTCAGCTCATGCAGCAACTACACCTACATCGACACAACCTAAGCTAAAAACCAATCACTTGGAACAACTGTTCAAAAGCAGATTTGCATAGAGAACTGCAAAAAGTAGATTAAAAAAAATTAAGAAAATTGATCAAAAAAAAATTTAAGAAAAGAAACCATATTATTATATCCCCTTGTACTTGAGCTCAAGAAAAAAAAATTCTAAAGAGCAAATGAAATTAATCTTTAATATTAAAAAGGAGCATCTGATGTTTCAACAAAGAAATTTGACTTAATTTTGGAATTCATGGTCAAACCTGAGAGTCAATATATAGTCTTATAATAATATAGCTAATTAAACCTAAACAAACAATAACCAAAAAGTGTTAAATCAATAAACATCAATAGTTAAATAACAGAATCAACAGAGAAAACATTAGAAGACATGTGAAGTATCACACGACATGAAATAACAAGTGAATTCTGTTGAAAGCATAGCATGTTAACTTGGATTTTTGTAAGTTATATATATTTCCCTTTGTCATCATCATCATCATGATGCCAACTACTTAAGTTACATAAACTTCATGCCAACTACTTAAACTAAGCATCTTGAAACCTTTTTCATCAACCAGTACACTGTGGGATGTGGCAACTTTTTGGTGTGAAAAAAGATAGTGTTTAAAAAAAAGTTCATTTGTATAATAAAGTTTTGTTAGGAAAATTACATCAGCAAAAGGCATTTCTTCTAAATGATGGCCAATTCCATCTAATCTGAATCAGTTCCATGCACAAAGGATAGCTAACCATCTATGGGGAAAACAAATATAGTTTTTCCTGGAAAAACATGAGTACCTGACAAATAGCCTCCTTACTATTAAGTAACGGGACAGAATGTCTATCCATGGTTAAAAAATAAGAAATGTAGCTTCCAAAGGGCCCCACCTTAATATTGTAGTCATCTCTCTCTGTAATTTGCATCAAGAGGTTGTGGTTCTGTGTTTGCATATCTTCATATGCTTGCCCAATGCTCTGCAAGAAACTAAATCAGAGGAATTAGAGTAAGCAAGCAAGCGAATTGGCTGGTGCCACAGAAAGCTCAGTAACCTCAATCTCAGATAGGTAGGTTTCACTCTCTTCATCTTTAGATTTCAATGACTCTGATGACTCTGAAATATCCCTGCATGAGGATGACACATTGTTTTTCAGAAAAAAAATTTACAAGTTAGTGTTGAAAGAAAAAAGATTTCTTAGTACATATGCCAGATAGAAAAGGGCATAAATTTGGAAAAGAACATATAGAGCTTTTTTGTTTAGTCAGGTTAACTTTAAGGAAGTTAAATTTAACCAAAATGAAGATATTTTTGACATAAGATTTAGGATTGAAACAAATCAGCGTAGAATTGTATTATCAAAAAATAAAAGGGTAGAATTGTGTAGAATGTAAAATATAATTAGTTTTCACCTTAAACATGAATAGGATGTGAAATAAAATACTTTTTATTCGCAAATTTGTGCATGATATGAAATATTATTAGTTTAATCAAGATTTGTAACAAAAGTGACCTATTAATGCTAGCTTGATGAAATAGTAACTTGATCGTACATATCATGTACTTACACAACCAACAAAGACTAGGAAACAAGACAACTGGAAGAGATGTAAGGTAATCAATACCTTAGAGATAATTCCAACTTCTTTCTTAAATCTAAAATCTTAGCCTCAGCAGCAGCAAGTCTCTGTTGGGATATTGCTTCACCTTCAACAGCAGCTTTAACACGTAACTCAAGATTACACTCGTCAAGGGAAGATTCTACAGTACGAACACAAGCCCATGCCCTGTACTCCATATTGCGAGACTCCACAACATCACTGCAAAGGATCAAAGGTGCAGTTAATTGACAGTATCAGACATGCCCTTATCAACTAGTCAGCCATATCCAAAGAATCGAATTTCCCTTCAATAGGTGCTGTTCACATAATTAGTAAAGCTACTTCACACTCCCAACTACATATTTACCTCATCCAAATCAATATATAATTGTCACTTCATTGTTTCACAAAACGTGGAGTCATACAACAAGGACAAGATTCATGATATTCTATTATTCCTCTAGTGAAATCTATCCATTTAAGCCACAGAAACTTAACTATCTACAGTCTAATTTATATTATAGAATGTTAAGTATATTTAAGGGCATATTTTTTTACAAAAAATCATGCTTAAGATGGTTCAAAGCATAATAAAAAACATGTAAAACAGTTCTATCAAAAAAAAACATGTAAAACAGAGTAAGAACATTACATCATCAAATTCTCAACATTAAAAGCGAACAAGAAATAGAAGTTTTGAAGTATAATTTAACTACATGTACAAGCATATAATAAATATTACTGTCAAACAGGATAAAGAGTTTAGTGGGGGAAAAACAATTTTCTGCCTTTACAAGTATTCAAGCTCATTACAGGGTTATACAAGGACAGACACTTCCTTTCACAAAGATATCTAATGCAAAACAAGAGATGCAAGGCATGACCATGACAAAAGACTCCGATAAACTAAAAGAATTCAATTATAAGACAACTCTCTGTTTGATAAGCAAAAAGCCATGAACGCTCTAAACAATAAATGCTAGAATCAACTAATTTGTTTTCTTACAATGAAGAGATCATTCAGTAGATTATTCCTTAATTTACAAGCCATCATGATATCCAATAATGTATGTCAGAGAATATTCCAAAAGAAATTAATGCTCTTCACTAAATAAGCAACCAAATCTATGAAGTTAGGTATATCTAAATTAATCAATCCCATACCTTGACTCTGTGGATTCACGCATGTACATCTCCATAATAAGTTTCAATTCTTCTTCACTCTGTCTTAAATCTCTAATCTGCATAACCAAATATGACATATGCCACCATTTCATGATAGAAACAAATAATATCCAACCTACAAACTTTTGTAAAAGTAAGATACGAGCCTTTATGTAAAAGCATTTCTCCAATCCCTTTTACTATCAATTCATTAACATAGGAATACACAAAAAAATAAGATAATAAATGAGTATATTTGTGAGAAGATTGTAGTAGTTTCAATTGGGAATAATTTTAGAGAGAGTTAGCTTAACTGACTTAGATATATAAATCATAAGCTGATAGAAGCTCCAATAAAGAGGGTTGGGTTATTGAATCTTACCCATATAAAAAGAGAAAGATGAAGGCAAAAAAGAAATGGCAAAAAACTGCAAGGAATCTTCTTACATACTTGGAGCTAAGTAAGAAATTGCTATTTGATAGAGTGCAAAGGAAATAAAAATTTCATTTAGCCCGACTACACCTAGTGGGATAAAGGCTAAATGGTTATGTATTTTCTGCATTGATATTAATTTTTTTTGCAGTCACTTTTTTGTTTATGTTTATGATAGACAGAATGACCTTCAAACACTGTCGACTGTAGAAGTAGCTTGAAAATAGGTGTTTATATCTTGGACAATACCACATATCTTAAAAATTAAACAAAATGTGATTGTTTAGAATTAGGAAGATAACACATTCAATGCTTATTCAACGCCTAACAACTCAAAAGGTCATAATTAAAATCACAAATATATAGAAACTAATAAGATACTCAAGACAGACAAAACCATGGGTAAGCCATATACCATAAAAGTAGGACAAAGGAATTAAATGTCAATAAACTTTGAAAAATTGTAAACCATAAACTGGCAAATCCAGCAGAGCATCCATATCTAAAATTACTGCAGGTCACAATCATCACCAGTAGTCTTACCCTAAACTGGTTTAGATACAAATTTGGATATGTTTCATAAATTCTTCATCAATCGCTGCAGATTAGTAATACAATAGATGTTAATAGTAATTTGATAGAATAAGCTTGTAAAACCTCTAATCAAAGGTTACCTTGGATTTACCTCTTCATATTCCTATCACATAAATTTACCTTTTAACCTTAAATTTCGAGTATCTTCAGTTCTCCAATTTACAAGACAAAGCCACCTAATCTATTTCAACTACACCTCTATTAGATCTCACCATGACAATCTCCCGAATAAAAATATAATTGTTATTTGGTAAAAACTCCATCCTACAAGATTTTCATTTTTCACATTCTTTGTCAGCAACCCAGTTTGAATTCAAAAACCCCATATTGAACATAATGGATCTGAGATAAATTATCACGACACCTAAACTTAGGTGACACTATTTCTCAGTATTTAAAAACTAAGACAATGCTAAGAATTGGCTTCATCTGGAAACAAACAGTTAAAAAGGGAAAGAAGCAACCCAATGCCGAAGTATGAGTAACATCACATGCAGTGTTTAACAATAATGAATAGAGAAATGGATTCATGAATTCCTAGTATATTCAAAAGATGAGGTTAATGGTGATTATGGCTTGAATTGCACAACCTAAAAAGTTAAACAGTTCACCCTACAGCTGTTCCCAACTATGCATTAAGCAAAAAATATTACAGAAACAACTTTCTTGTGGTTGCCTACAGCACATAAGATGTTTCAAATATGCAAAAAAATGTTTACTCTCTATGAGAATATCTATGTTTAAGACATATGAATAAACAAAGTAGGTGTTAATTAAATGACTGGATCAAGAAGGCACAAACAGTAATTCAATTTCTTCACTTTAATTTTCTTTCCTAAGGAATCACGGTGTAATACTTCCGCTTGCATCAATACTAGTTCCTCTAACTGTAAAGAGATTTAGTTCTTAATGTCATTTCTTATTTAATTTCATCCCGTGAAATTTTTAGTATGCTTGAGTTTATCCTATTCAAAAACAAGTACTTTAATGTTATTCTAATTGCAAGATAAAAGAGGAAAGTACAACTTCATGGATATTATAAGGACTAAAAAAGAGTGGTGGAGGCATAAGCAGATAAAAGACCAAGGATAATTGCATGATTCAAAAAGCAAAGGATTAGACTTGAGCTAAAACAAGAGAAAAAAAAAAAAAAAAACTTAAGGGCCAGTCAATTTTGGCCCTAGTTATTTTCCCTCTAAAGTTAATCCATTTGGTTTACAGCTTGTAATAGGCCTTGGGTCCGATTCTATCCACCGTTCTTTTTTCATTGGACTTGCAATGGCTTATGCCTTTTTACATCTCTCTATTTTTTTTAGAAAAAAGAAGATATTAAAAGGCATAAACCTTTTTATCTGTTGATGAATAAAATCCTCCAATCTTTCAGAAAAAAATAAGTACAAGCACAGGTAAGCAGTAGAAGACAAAGCCACATGAATAAAAGAAACCATACCACAGAATGCAGTCTTCCAATCTCAGAATGCTGGCAAACAAGTTTGTCAGACATATACTGTAACTCAATGACCTTCAACAACAAATAAGTATAAGGCCAATCAGAATGTCATAGTTTGGGGCATTCTAAGACAGGGATCAGATATCTTAAAATCTTCACCTTTCATTGCAATTGACCAGACAAATACTGGAGTTGAGCTCGTAAGCAATGAATTTCAGCAGAAGACTCCTTGTATTTGCACAATTCATTTTGCAATACTCCAATCTCCTTTGGAAGAGACAAGACAAGCACTTTGAAATCAGCAATGATGACACTCTGACCTGAATAAAGAAGTTAACTGCAGCGGCTAAAAAAATTCTAACTAGAGCAATATAAACTATAAATAATGAGTACATGATTCATACAATGACATTTACCTGGTACTGTCAAAGCCTCTTCAAGCTTTTTCTCCATTTGAGAATAATCATGAACTAGTTTCTGTAACTCTTGTTCTAGTTCAGCTATTCTGGATTCTGAAAATTCGGTAAACTTTTGGGCCAGAACAGCTATATCTTCTTTAAAGGACACTTCCTTCTCATGCCAAAGGAACTTCTCCTTTTCATCCTATCATAGTTTATTGGAAGTGCATCTAAGAACACTAAGAGATGATTTAGGGATATCCGATAAACAAGTAGACTAAAAACATCTACCGACCAGTAACCACCTGTAGTTTCTCCAAAGAAAGCCTATACTGATCCATTTCAGCTTTAGATTTATCAAGTTGCCCTCCTAACTTCAGAAAGGTTCTTGAAGAAAATATGCTTTTAACATCCACCAAAACATTCTGAAATTCCAAGCGCATATAGACTTATTGCACACTTGAACCAAGTCACACGGACACAGAAGTTAATACTCACAAAAGCTAAAAGAGTAACAGCTATCAAACTGAAAACAAAACAAACCTGCAAATTCACTAGCTTCTTTAAAAATTCTATTCTTTCCTCATGTAGACTACTAATTTCTTGGAACCTATTTGAAGCTAAATCCTGTTAAGAAGCCAAAGTCAAATCTTGGGAAAAAAAACATACCACCAAAATTCCAATAAGGTATATAGCATTACCTTTAACTCCTTGAGAGAAGACCCCAAGTCTTGTATTTCTTTTTGTTTATCTACAGCCTTCTCTCCAACTTCTTTGTTTCTCAAAGGTGGGAAAAGAATATGTGCACCCATTGAACCTTCACTTTGTGCCTTAAGAGATGCCAATCTGAAGTTATTTTCTTCCAATTCTGATCTAGCAGTGTCCAATTGACCTATACCATAACAAAATATAACTAATATGTTAGGAAAAGTTTATTAACGTAAGCATCAAATGATGTCCAGGAAGAATTTTGATGAAACATCAAAATGATCAAGATATACCCGCCATCCTTTTCTGCTCTGTTTTCAGCTTGGTATTTATATCTCTATGATTGAGCAGTTTACTTCCTAAAATTCGATGTTTCAAAAAAAGTTCAGTCACTGCCTTTTTAAGGCTTCCAACTTCCATTATAGTGCAACCGACAGATTTCAGCATTTGCATTCTGGGATCTAAAAGAAAACAAAAGCAAAATGAAGTGGAAAGGGAAAGGCGTGAAGTCGTTGAAATAGACATGAGCTGTTAGATCGATGCTCAAATCCGAACAATATTTTGCTAAAGAAAGAGAAAACAAGACATACCATTTTCTGACAATTTAACTTGAAGTGCAGAAACAAGCTCACTTCCATGGCGTATGCCATTAATAGAGGATATGATATTCTGCAATATAGTTTCTGTTTTTTTGCACATCATTTGTGCTTCATCCAATTCATTGTCCGAAGACTCATCATCCACACCATATTCAGCAGCACCAGTTTCCAACAATCTGTGCAATAAATCATCTTGTACAGGACAGTATACTCCATCTGAATGAAGTCCCGATATGACATCAGAATCAGGGCAGTCCTTACGTCATAAAAGAGAGAAAAGGGAAAAACTGATTGCAACATATACGAGAATCAAAGAACAATAATGTATATTTGATAAGCCCAACAAATGAAGGCCTAAAAACTAGATCCTGCAATAAAATTACATACATATTACATGCAAATACATTTTCGAATGAAAAAATTTGCAAAAAAACAAAATTTTCAAGTTACTGTACTGCAGGGGAAAACTGTACATCATAAGCATGAAGATAACGTACCTTCCAACATCTGAGAACCATGAGAATCCTGTAAAACATTTGCAGATTCACTTGTGCGGATTGAGCATGATTCCAACTCACTAACCAACTGTTTAAACATAAGAAGCTTCCTTAATTTTACATGCATGAGAGAAACAGGTTTGACATAGACATGACTAAATGAGTGTCTTACCTGTTCCCAGGACTTTCTACTAACCATGACTATATTTTCAAATATCTCCTTGTGCTCTCTTAGCTTATCATACTTATCCGCAAGAACACAGCACTCAACTTTCTGAGCTTCAAGCTGTTGAAAAAGCTTTTGATTTTGATATTGAAGGACAGTGACATCAAGCTACATGAATATCCACCAGAAAGATTCAAAACAGAGTTAGAAATTAGACATAATAGCAGATATCTAGAGATATATGAGCACTCTATTAAGGTATGCCAAGAGTTCCTCTTATCCATCAGCTTAGATTGGAAAACTTCGAAAAAAATTTAACCCCAAACATCACAATTTTCCCCACCTCATTTGAAATTTCGGTGGTGTGATTCAAACCTAGGGTACTCAAGCAAGCTCTATCCCTACTGAGCTAGGAAAGCACCATTAGAAAAGTCTAATAGCTAGGAGAACAAAATTAATGCCAGTTGAAGCATAAAATGATTAGCTAGCAGCTTTATGTGCAATTTGATAACTGTCAGCATCGTTGCTAAATCTGTACAATTCCACCTTCACAGACAGTAGCCTAATGTTTTCTTATAAAGTATTTCTCGTTTTTCTTGTGAAAAAATCAAGCTTCCAATCCACATTGGGTGGGAAACAGTGGAATAGCAAGGTTCAAGTGCTAGGGTGAAGGAATTTGACTACAAGAAACACCCGTTGGACATAAAGGAATGTCAGCCTTATAACCTATTGGTTCCAGAAAGATAAGTTTGATTTGTCCTGGTAAGCTGTTGGAAATGCTTTTAGAAAATACCAATCATCCAGGTAGTATGCAGCTGAAGCACGCCAATGTGTTTCACATTCTCTGTTTCTACTAATGTTCAAATCAAACTGATTCGAAATCATGTGAAACTTTATTCAACAACAATGGAACAGAATATTTACAGCAAAATTTTGCATAGTTTGTCAATTGACAAAAAATCAGAATGCTGTTCTTTTTACGTGCAATCAATAAACTAAAATAAGGAAAACATGCCCCTATCAGTTGGCTTTAACCAAGAATCTTGAATTAGAGAAATTGTTTCATCCATCATTATTTTCCATCCAACATGAAGTAAATTTTAAACCCAGACTATTATTATGGAGGGAAGTGAAAGAAGGATAAGTGAAGATGCAAAAGTAATTCTAATGTGCTCCAATCAGCAAAAACAAACAGACTCATAAGGATGAAAAAGGGGTATAGAAAAGCAAATAAGAAAAGTAGCACAACTCAAGATTATGGAACAAAAATCGGGAATTATAAGAACATCAGAGAACGCCAGTACAACCCCTTCTAACATAAGAAAGATACGAAGCAAACCTCTAGGAATATCATTCCAATCAAAAATCCCAAATACCAGCAATGTGCAAAAAATTAGCATCTCCTCAAGTCAGGATGTGAAAACCAAAAAAAAACATTCCAATCAACGATGTTTGATCCTAAAATGCCCCAGTAACCAATAAGATAGACATCCAAATACCAGAGATTATACCTTCTTCTCATCGGAGAAAGGGGACACAAGATGCCTTTTAGCCGCAGAAACGGCAGTGGGCGACACTGAACTGAAGTGTCGCCGCTTCATGTCGGGCTCTCCAGTATTGACCATATTGATCCCAACAGAAAAATTCCAAAGACAACCAACCCTATAATACCACTTTAGAGCCCATGGGAGCCAAAAAACAAAAGGAGAATACCGGATAAATAACAGAGTATCAACTCATACAAGCGAAACTATGCCGAACACGAGAAGGAAGACAGCCTGAACCCTAACTTTTTAAGGCCGAAATTAAAACTACCAAAGATTCAAATCTTCCCAGCTTCGCCCAATGTTATAATCGACTGAGGTGAAATGAAGGAAGAAATGGGAACTCATGGGAGGATGAATCCCGTCGAAGCCTTGGAAGTTGGGAAGAGAGAGACGACGAGCGCGGAAGAGAAGGCGGAAGCTGATAAGGGCACGAGCGCAGGAAGGGCAACGATTCTTACAACAAGAGTGCCAGCGTCACAGGTAGAGAGAGATGCTCAATAGCCAAGAACGGGGTTCGGACGGCAAGCCGTCCGGAACCCAATAGGAGTCGCCACGTGTGCCCGAACGCAGCTGTATGGCACACGTGGCCCTCTAATTGCGTTCCGGACGGATCCAAAAACTTCTCTAAGTGCAGGGAAACAACTTTAACGAGAAAATTGAAATTAAGTACCTGGATTTTTTTAAATTTACTTGTTTAAAATCAACTTGATATTATTTGACTCATAAATATTCAGGTTCTCAAAATTAAGAGATAATTACATAGGTCTATGATTTCTAAAATCTTTTATTTAAATTCAAATTTTCAAATGTTTCATTCCTGATCAATTTATTAAAAAAATTAATAAAAATTATTAATTAACCGTTATATTTTTCATCTTTTTTTACTCTCAAATTATTAGCAGCTGCACAATTAAAATAAATATAATTAAATAATTAATTAATAATTTAAACATAGTTTATAAAAAAAAATTAAAAATGTATATGTTTAAAAAGTCGCCTGAGTATTGAGCGACTCCTAAGCGGGAGTTGCCCTAAAAAAATGACGCTAAAGATCAAGTGACTGTTAGCTAAAGTCTCGTGAAGTTTGGGAGACTCCACGCAACGGTCAACCCGATCATTAGCCAACCGTTGGCTATATTCGTCTGAATAATCACCCACCCATTGGCTCATAAACCCCCCCTTCCACCCCAATTTCACTCCCAGTCTCCCTATTTCACTACCCCTTTACTCATTCTTCTTCTCTCACTTCTCTCCCATACGATCTCTACCAACTCATATATTTGTTATCAATACGTTGTGTTGCTTATCACTCGCACTACTTTTAGTTATTTTGTATATCCAATTGCAGTATTTATTGTCTAAAGATAGATTTGTGCATGTAGACATGTGTAGTAACATTGATTATGAAAATTGATATCACAGTTTTCTTACTAAGAAAATAATTGTAAATCTCAATTTCAGTCTTACTAATCCTTTGCACAGATCCACATTGGTTTGAATAATTAGTTATTCGATCAAGTTATCTTGTAATCTTGGGTACGAATTGCGATGCAACCTCGGAATTCAAAAAACTAAAATTCAACAGCCTATTGCCTTGTCAGAAAAAGTCAATAGTGTGATAGTATGTTGTACATACTAGCGCTCATATTGTTAAACCACGAACATGTTGAAAACAATATTAAAATATTTTGAGATATTTATGGTCATTATATCAAATTTGTGAAAAAAAAGAAAAGGGTACTGCAAAATGCCTATAAAAATCGTATTGTACAAACTCATGAATCATCAGACTACCTGTATCTGTCGTCATATAGTTGTACCCACTTTCGAAAGTCGCAATCCATAAGCCACTTACCTGTATCTGTCGTCATATAATAATGTGCACTTTCGGAAGTAGCAATCCATAAGCCACTTAGGAATGTTTTTATTGATGGTTTTGAGATTGTCACATTGTTGTTTAAATTTAGACCAGGATAATGTATTGTCGGCAATGTATATCTTGTCGCAAATAGCATCGATAGCATTTACCCTAGTGTTTGAACAAATTTTTTAAAATTCTTTCATAAATGTCGCAAACAATGTGATGTTAAGCGCAAGGCATGATTGATGGTACCTTTTGAGTAGTCCTACATTTTTTATCACTAATAATGTATAGAATTTCAATGCCACATATCAGCTCAATAAGATCTCCCATTAGTTAGAAACTAACTCTATGAATTGTTATTTTTAGACTCTACGGTTGCAAATGTAATTAAGAATATACTATTGTTGGCATTGATGCCAACTGCAATGAGAAGAGTTCCATGATATTTCTCGATTAAAAATATACTATTAATGTTTACAATTGGACAATAATATCTTCATGCTTCAATAGATGATCCAAAACTCCAGAAAAGCCTCTGAAATATATTTGTATCAAACTTCTAAATGGAATGCACAGTGCTAGTGAAATGAATTACTATATTAGTGGGAACAATTTATTGAATTAATTTATCTTATAATTTATAAAGTAAATATTATCTAGTATTACTGCTATTAATGTTATATCTGTATAAGTACTTATAAGAGTCTTTCGAACCACTAAATATAGATGTTATTACCTTTTAATATGCATCTCATGCTTTTAAATAGTTAATATCCAGTCTATACTTGCTTTTATTTGACACTATTGGTGTGTGTTGGACAAGTCTACAGATAGGCTAGTCAATAAAGGAGTATTGAAGATCTCATTTAGTTGAGAAGTATGTTTTAACTTTTCGCTTTTCTAACTCACAGAAACTTCTGATACTTGAGTTAATTTTACAAATTAAACAAATATGTTACTCACTTGGCACTCCTGGACCCATAAGAAATTTGCTATTGTGTAATTTTCGATGAGACTCATCGTTTGACGTCAGGGTGCTTATTGGGCTAGACTGAGTCCGATCCAGTACGATAGAATCAAAATTGGTTTGACCTGATTTTGGTCAAACCAGTAGGAACTGGTTCTTGACTTGAGTCTAAAATCTGTCTGAACTAGTGGTGGCCTAATCAATTTAAGATCGATTTGGTCTGGAACCGGTTGAGTTGTTTTAAGAAAAAAAAGCAAGAAGAAGATGTTGCCCACGCCGTGCAAGGTGTTGGCAGTACCTTGTTAAGTTTGGTAATGCTTTCAAGCTGATTTTGAGCAAAATAGGCTCGACTCTATGTGACTCCAGATCGACACAAATTAAAAAATATATATAATATATATATATATTATAAATCAAGCCGATGTCGAGCCAGCTTGAAGTCGAACCCAATTGACTTCAAGCTAATTTCGAGTAAATTAAAATGTGATCAATTCAATTTTGAGCTAGTATTAACTCGACTCAAAATCGGATCAATAACAACCCTACACCCAGGGCCTACAACGCTAGTTGCCCTTGCAAGCTACTTAGCGCACAAGTCAATGGAGGCTGCTCTGAGAACATCGGCACTCCTGCCGCCGCAACCGGGCAAGTCTTGAAGGATATTTTGGTAATTTTAAAATAAAAAACATAATTTAAAATAAATATTTTAAAAATTGCAATGAAAAACTAATAAAAGTAATTTTAAAAAATTGAATTGAAATATTTATATTAACTTTAATAATATAATTAAACATAATTTTAAAACAAGAACTTATTGATAGATAATAATATTTATTTATTTTCTCATAACTATTTATTTTATTAACACTTTTTATTATACATATTAATTTATATATGATTTATTGGATTATACCAGTATATTTTAATTTTATACCTTATTTTTTAAATAATAATTAATATATATTGTTGATATTAGAATAACTATTATTATATATAATAATAATTATAATTATTTGATATATTAAAAAGATATTAAAGTGCTAGTTTACCTTAAATTATTGAATAAATTACATAGTTTATTCAAGACTTAAAATTTTTACATCATAATTTATATATTTTAAATAATACTACTTAAATTCTAATGATTTATTACCATACCACCCTCTAGTCACTAGAACATTACATTCAACTTAACTCATACATGCAAAAAATCAAAATACATGCAAAATTTTTAAGATCTCAATATTCTAAACATTACCATTAAAATTTGTAAACTAACAAGTAAAAATCCTAAAATTTTAAAAACTTATATGCAATTTATCCTAAATTATTTAAGAGAGCATTTAATAAATCATTATCTTAATGTTATATCATGTAATCTAAAAGAATCTTTTTTTTCTTTGTGTTTATATACAGATAGAGAAAATAGAAGAGAGAGAGAGAGAGAGAGATGGGCTACCCATAAATTCCTTACAGTAGGTGAACGATTTTGTATCCATGCAAAAACAGTCAATGATCTTGAGAGACGAGTACTGCAAGTATAGAGAGGACAGCAACCCATACAGCGCTATCAACACCACTAAAATTCACCGCGCCGGAAGTAGTAACTGAGTAGAGATATGCAGAAATCAAGGAAATGGCAGAAAGTACGCAAAATTAATCACAAAAGAAAGGATTTTGCAAAACTTGACAGACTTACATATACATATTAACGCCATAGATTGATGCATATTTGCACAGAAGACGTTCTATTGTATACCATTCGGACCGCTGAGATCCATCTTGATAACCAATCCGAGGCATGTGGATAGATGCTTCATAGAAAACCACTCAAACGATAAGAACAAATTGTAAAAAAAAGACAGCTATGTTCAGGGTTTAAGATTTAAGGTTTAAGATTTAGGTGTGTTTGTTTGTAAGGTTAAATTTAAGAAGGTTAAAATTAAATTTGGATAGAGATATTTTTTTATTGAAAATTGTGAATGATGTGAAATAAAGTTAATTATTATATTGGGATATGTGAGGGATGTGATATAAAGTTAATTATTATGTTGG
The DNA here is from genome assembly GCA_002786265.1 of Apostasia shenzhenica. Taxonomy (NCBI): domain Eukaryota; kingdom Viridiplantae; phylum Streptophyta; class Magnoliopsida; order Asparagales; family Orchidaceae; genus Apostasia; species Apostasia shenzhenica. Next base: position 5,150,748 of record KZ451906.1, read on the forward strand.
AATATGTGAGGGAAGTGATATAAGTTAGTTATTATTTTAGTAATATGTGTAGGATGTGAAATAAATTTAATTTTTAATATTAAATTTTATGTATGATGTGATATGCCTGGTTAAAATTAAACTAAGTTAATTTAAAATTCCTAGACAAACGGGTAAAGGCAAAATAAGGATGGTTACTGAAATTGTGCTATGTTTGAGCTTCCTAATAAAACAATCATTTCAGGAAGAAAACCAAAAAAAAAGATACAGCTAACAGGCTAAGTAGAATGGCAATCTGAGCCAATAACTCAGAAGAATACATATACCAGAATTTTGAGCAGCAGATAATGAGGCCTTTAACAGGCACTTTTCTAAATCATCCATTGAAATATTGCTCCTGGGAACCTTTCGCCGTGGATTATATGATTGTACAACAGCTAAAGCCACCCATAGAGGAGCATCACAGATATCTTTCTCATAATCTGATCCCAGTTAAGAAATAATCAATTAGGAAAAAAGATGTAATAAAAGACGGGAAAGTAAAAGAGAATGAAATTGATTTTACATAAATATATACATAAAATTGATAGCTCAAATGCGTCCAAATGACCGTCATTAGAGCAGATGCAGATAGTATTTTCAATTGTGGCTGAAGAGAATAGCCATACATACGCAAAAACCAGAGCATATATGCATCTTATTATGCATGCATTTAACAATGTTATGTAAACCAACAAATATGTTAACTTAATATGGCCCTTCATACTTAAGTTGATTGCTTAACACCTGCAGTAGTAAAATTTGAGATTATTTTTTAAAAAGAAGTGAAATCTAACCATTCAACTTTATTAAATGCACATCACCCATGTGAAGATCTTCAAATTCAGAAGCACCATGATAAATATCCGGAACACTTGCTGAGAGATTGGACAGAGCGGTGAACATGCCCCCCCGACCCCAGTTCCCAGAATTGTCCACACAACTGCAAATAAAGCATCGAAATCAGATACATATCACAATTTCATACAATATGTTCCTAAGGAAATATATAAGTGGCGTGCTAACCGTAAAATTCACTAAAGGCTTTTCAATTTTTTTCACAGAAGGGTCATCAATTTTTTTGCTAGATTTTGTAAGCCAACTCGCTTGGCAAGTTATATAAGCTATCCAATAGAAATATTCCTGGGAAGAAATCTTTATTGATTGAGAAAGGGTGTTTACAAGTGTTAATATTGACAAGCCTACTTTTGAAAGAAATGCATGCACGTCAGTATATGATAAGCATTCTCTTATCAGATCAGACAAAATTATGTTTCGAAAATCAAGCACCGCAGCTACCCTACATTATTTTAGTCAACTTCAAATCATTCTTTTCTGCCAAAATAACAAATGCATTGTAAAATACTATCACAATTTGTTAGAGCTTACTTCATCCATCATGAAAAAATATATTCTTGTCTTTCCATGCTTTTAGAAAAGCAATCCTAATAAGATTCCAATTGTTGATACCTATAAATAAAAGCCAATAAATTCCATTAATGATGCTTCTTGATTCCTCATAACCTACTTGTCCGTACAACAAAGCGTTATACTTACTCCTCAAACTGTTTCAATGCATACTATCATTTTCAGTATGAAGTTCTTTTTTCTAACTTCCATAGACACGTTTCGCATTCAAATCGAAGTGAAGGCCCGTATTATGATGTTCCCTAGAACCAGTTCCATCTACTCTGGTTCTTATACCTTTTGACACTCAAGATAGATAGAGCGTATTTAAGATGCAGCTAAACAAGTACAGTTCAACTATGTGAGTATTTATCTATCGCATCCATATACAACCGCTGTTTGAATGATGGAATCAGAACTTGTCTTCCATGTAACACACACCAATTTTGCATTCCCATGTATTAACATCCTTGATAAACAAGCCAACATTAACACAAGTGGATGCTACTAATATAATTTATTAAAAAAATCATTACCTGAATATAATGGCAGGCTCTGATGGGCGAATTTCATTCGGTTTGGTACAATCACCATACACAAACTGAACAGATCCAGCATCTGAGATTACGTCACTCTCCATTATACTATCAGGTTCTTTAATAGCTAATGAGTGGTAACCAAGCGCTTCCCATTTCGCCAGTTTTTTCTCCTCTGCCTTTTCTTTAGCAGCTTTACTTTTAAAATGCATTTCATTTGACAGGCATCTCCTCCTTTCTACATCTTCAGCAGAACCCTGAGTAGACTTTGAAGCTTCTTTTAACTTCTCAATCCAAGATGAATATGAAGTTTCATCAATTCCAAGACCAAAATTGTTGTAACTACCCTTTTTGACATCAGAGCCTCTGGCTCCCAAAAAATCAGTGGAGCTGATTTCAAAAGAACGGTCATCCTTGTCTGATGGCAGGTGATCACGCATGTGGACCACCTTATCACTCATTTCAGTCAGTTCTGCCATGATTTCTGGACTCAAACTGTTGTCATGGCTACCTATAGGATCAAACACTTGTAAACCAAGAATGAGAGAACCCATATCACCAGCTTCAATCCCATCATCTTTTCCTGCTTTATCAAATTCAACATTTGGCCCCATAACACTGATGCTGAGATGCAACTTTCTCTCCGCCCTCCTCATTATCACCTGACATATCATTCAATAGAATACCATATATATAAATACAATAAAGCCAAGCTTTTATCCCATTAGATGTGGTTAGTTATATGAACGCATTGTTTTCATTGCACTCTATTAATTAACAAATTCTCATTTAGCTCTAAGAGTGTAACATCTTTCTTTACAGTTTATTGTCATGCCTTTTCTAGTCTCCCACTTCCTCTTTTTATATGAGTAACAACCAATAACTCAGCTTTCCTTATTAGAGCTTCAATTAATCTACGATTTATATGTCCAAACCAACTAAGTCGACCCTCTCTAACTTTACCCTCAATTAATGATACTCACTCACTCACCTTAACATCCTTAGTTCTGTAACACTTATATTATTTATATGTTTTTTCCTGTATGTCAGCATTAAGCATCATATAGTATCATTAGTCTTACTATTATTTTATAAAATTTACATCTAAGTCGAAATAAAATTTTCTATCATATATGACACTTTATATATATATAAGGTGGTAATTGCGTGAACATTTGTAAAATCACACCTTTAGATGTGAACGTCTAAAATTTAATAGCAGTTGCAGTTAAAAAATCTGAATTATCTTAGACAAGTATTTATTTAAACCTCAGTTCTTTGATATTACATACAAGTTAAACACCCCCAAAGAACTTTTTTGTGGTGCTTAAAAGAATAGAGAGGCTTGAAACAAGTCCAAATTCTAAAGATGTAACTTTCTAAACCCCAAATAAAGAGGAGCACTTAACCTAGCCAGAGTTACCTTTCAGTTTAGAGCATTAAACGGAAGATAGTTGAGAGGCTGAGTTTTGGTGTTTACAACATTTTGGATATGTGACAGTGATGAAAAATATATAATTAGCATAGTTATTAAATTTCTTCAAATATTATGCTAAAAAACTAGGAGTTATGGTTTTCTATTCGTACCTCATCTATCATTCGTTGTGTTACCAGATTTATAGACAGCACATGATTCATTTGACCAATACGGTGAGCACGCTGCAAAGCCTGCTTGTCAACTTGGGGATTCCAGTCTTGTTCATAAAATATGACCTAATGGCATTGATTCATATCAGGAAAATTGCATGCCTTCAATGTAAATGAACCATATTTAGCATGTTTTTAGCATGACATCATTTGCTAAAATGCATTAAAGAAAAAGGGATTACTGTACCATTACTTTTTAAAGGCATACAGAAAATAATTACATTTTTTTCAATGGCTAACAAGATAAGTTTGTCAATGTAACAATCCTGGAAGCTATGTTGGTTATTGTAACTAATAAAATAAAATTCACATAAGGTATTACTCTGAGGAAATTAGAAATGATATACAGTAGAGAAATGCTAAGAAAAAAGTTAAGCGTTTACAGGAATAAATTACGAGATTTCAAGGTTTGTTCAATCCCATCAAGCAACGAATGCAAAAAAAAAGAAAAGAAGGGAGCAAATAGGGAGAATGCAAAGAACTCACAGTATCTGCAGCCACAAGATTAAGCCCAACACCTCCAGCTCTAGTTGAGATCAAAAAGACAAAAGCCCCACTAATCGAATCAGGGTTTATGCTATCTTCAGTGGGTTTAAGACCAAAGCTTCTTATTGCAGCAAAACGCTCCTCAGCACGCACAGATCCATCAAGACGTTCATAGGTGTACTTCCGCAATTCCAGAAAATCCTGTGTCAATGAACTTGGAGTAAGTAAGCTTTGGGATTCAGTTAGCTAGGTGGAAAAATATTCACCAAATTAATGTAGCTGGAATGCAAATGTTGAGATGGACGAGTGGTCACACTAGGGTGAACCGTATTAGATATGATAGTATCAAATAGAGGATGAGTGTGACACCTTTTCTAAGAATAAGATGAGGGAAGGCCATGTAAGGTGTTTTTTTTTTGAAGGGCATGTAAAGTGGTATAGCCATGTTCAAAATGTGAAGGGATCCTAGTCAAGATGCTAAAAAGAGGAAGGGAGGGATAGAACAAAATAATTTGGAATAGGATCATGAAAAGTGCTATTGAATCACTTGTGCTTATAGAGAGTGCTTTAAAGTTTAAACAGAGCTGAATGTAGAAGAGAAATTCATCTAAGTGGAATTGAGGCTTTATTGTTGTTGTTGAGGTTTAGCATAGTGAAGTGGAGAAAAATGCAAAAATAAAAGCTTTTGATAAAGGCAAAAATCTTAAGTGGAAGAAAATATAAAAATAAAAGCTACTTATAAGAACAAAAGGCTTTCAAAAAAATAATATTACCTGAAGAATATCAAGGGTACGAGTCATTTGAGCAAACAACAAAACCCGATGCCTCTTGGCATGAAGGTTACCAAGTAACTGATCCAAGACAATAAGTTTACCACTGGCCTGATTAACACGAGTTGAAATTCATGTGATAAGTATCAACAATGGCACATCTTATGCATTAATAAAGAAAGATATTGATGATAAATAACAACTCAAAATATTTTATGGTTAAAAAAAATAAAATCTCTAGCCTAAACTGATGACAATGAACAAAAAAAATACTTTTTCTAAAATCAATCGTAATTACAAAAAAATACGATTTATGGCTATAAAAGATACAATTTTCAACCTGAACCAAGTGTTCACCTTCCTCGTATGGTTCTGGCTCAATACCACTAAATAAGTAAGGGTGACTACATACTTTGCGGAGCTGTACCACCTGATAACAAAATGATTAGAATGTTCAGTGAGTAATAATATTGTAGGATTAAAAAAACATTGAGCATTTCAAACAAATGCTAGCTGCAATATTTTAGAAAATGATTATCCATGTCAGATGGACAAATCACTTACTAGCATTAGGCTCCAAACCAATAAATAATAAATAATTAAAATATCCATAAAACTGCCGTGATCTTTTTTCCTGCGTTTTTGCATTATCAACTGGTTCAAGGATAAAGGACTTTTAGAACTTGTGTTATAAATGAGGTGAAAACTGATCCTATATGGATGATGGTTGTTAATTACATTCACAACTTGGTGAAGGGTGTGCTAGGAGAATTTAAAAGAAATGACCCAAAAAATAAAAATGTTTGATGAAAGAACTAAATTTTATAAAAAGAACCTAAAGTATATTTTAAGAAAAAAAATGATTTAAATATAAATGAATCATTTATTTTCATAAGTTTTCAGTGATAGTTATAACAAATCAATTGATCTAAAGAAAAGTAACATTCAAAATGGAAAAAAAATTACACCTACATCTGATATATTAATAAAATTAAAATTTGGAGGCTTTAAAGAAGATGAACTATAGAAAGCCAGACTCAAAAACTTTCTGTTTATCTGTCTCTCTGAATCAAATTTTCCAAGTATTTAATACTTGGCTTCACTTATATGTGATAATGAGATTATAAGGTAAGCAAAGCTTTAAATGAAAGCAAAATGATTGGATAGAATAGAGAATAGTAGAAGATGGAATCAATATGATAAACCAATCTAACAGCAGGTTCCAAAGGAAATTAAAGAAAAATCAACTACTACAAAAATCAAAATCAAGGAACAAGAGTTCTTTTCAGATAATAAATTGTTAGAGAATCATAGCCATAGTTCTGACCAAGCTGGAAAGCTATATAGGAAAAAATTTTCCTTCACACACACACACACACACGAGCATGATGTGATTTGCCTTATAAGTCAATGCGAAAAACAGAAGTGCACCTAAAAATTCGATTTGACAGAATTATGTAACCCTCGCAAAGATTGAAAAATAAGCTTATTTTTCTGAAGTCAGCAATCGATATTTCCAGCTAGATAAACACATTTGAACAACAGTACACATAGTATCCTCTCAATGATTTAAAAAACTTAGCAAAATATCAAGCACCTTAACCACAATGCGTAGAATTCATCAAAAAAAAAAAACAGAATACAAGTAAAATAATGTACAATGTTCTTGAAAGACTGATGACTATAAGCTCCATTTGAAAATGAAATCAGTGTTGGGAGTTCCCTCTTCAGTATCGACATGTACACCTTTCTTTGAAGGGGCACAAATGGTACCAGCCTGCTAAGAGATTATTACCAAATTAATCATCTTTAAGTATTAATTAAAGCCTAAGTGGAGCATCAAATGCATATTAAAGAACTAAAAATCCACTATTGATTGCAGAGACTAACACTGTGATCTCTGTTAGTGGGGGCAAAATCAGTGTTCCAGACTCAACAAGCAATGCTTTTGTTCTGCGAAGCATAAATGCTTTCAGCACATGTTTTAATATTTTGAAATGTTCATCCATTCTCCCTGAATTTTGACCTGGACAAAGGAATGCATATTTCAATATAGTTTCAGTTGCAAGACTTGGCAGTAATTGAACAAAGGTATTGTTGAAATTGGCAAATAGGAAAACTTTGTAACATTATACAAAAGCAAGCAACAGGGTACCAGCAAAGCATTTTCGTCATTCAATTATTTACATGCTATGAAGGCAGCAGTGCACAGTCCTTACACAATAGTAAGCAGAATAGTAGCACAGCCAGGTAATTACCAGCAAACAACAGCTTAACCGAAATATACCAAGTAAACGAAATTTGAAGGTAGGAAAACTATGGTAATGTGATTCAAAACCACTGGAAAGTTTAAGTGTGATTACATGCGATATGCTGAGGAAACTTTGTTTTGTCCCCGACGCTTTCATGACACAAAGCAAACAAAAAGACGTAGAATATAGTTACCTCTGTAGAATACACTTATCAAGTTAGAAGTTTACAGATTAACTGACATGAGAAAAGCTAGTAAACGGGTATTTAGTTTAATGTTATCTTAGTATTATATCATGTTATCTAAATGTCATTATTTAAATGACAAATTCATAAATTTTTATAAAGTTATTTACATGTCGTCAAACCAAATGATTAGTTTCTCCATATAAAATGACAATATGTCAAGATAGCATTCAACCAAACGAAGTTAGATGCTCAAAAAAGTTATTTTCCTGATAATTCAAAAAAAAATTAATTTCATAGAATAGATTGTTGAAGTCCCTCCTGATGAGTAGGATAAACCAACATCGCTTGGGAAGGACTCTCACAGGGAGAGACATTCAACAAAAGTAAGAAGATGTTCGTCAAGGAAGGCGGGACTTAATTTGATCTTAATCTTAGCACAAATAGATGTATTCCATAATCCAACTTGATTACAATTGAGATGTAATTTTAATGAACCTGTGAACAAAAGCACTAAACAGTTTAATTAGGACAAATTAACTTAAACATATTGCCAAACATCAAAATCTAAATATTATCACGAGAGAAGAACCAACAAAAATCTGTTGGATTAAGTGTAAGACATTTGTTCTAATTTTTAGAACGTCAACCTTACTCTTTTGAAATTAAATCAACGCTCTAACCTAATTTGATAAATTTTTATTTATCAGATGATTCATTTTAATTTTAATTTTAAAATAACTTAAATTTACGGGATTTTAAAATATGATTTATCATCAAATTATAATTTAAAAAGTATCTTGAGCTTAATGAAAATAATTTATCAATTAATTTTACTAATTATAAATTTAAGTATTATTCGCATTTCCCATCCCGCAACATAATCCTACTTCGTAGTGAAAGCTTGTAGCATGGCCTTTGACATCCTTAGGTTTAAGCTCCCAATGTTAAATCTTGTGTTCCAATGTATTTCTCTATTGTTTTTTTTTTTTTTTAAGATATTTCTCTATTGTTTCCAACAATCCAGAAGCAGGTTTCCACCTTTGCTCTGCGCATAGACCATCAGGTAGCATGCATGGATTTGATAGAAATTAACCTTTGAAATTCTTTTGAAGCATACGACCAATTGTTTCAACATTTGAATATGGAAACCTTTAAAAATATGGATCTAAAGTGAAAAACATGTTAGACTTATCATACAAATTAAATAGCTGAACAATTACAAGAAGATTTAGAAATCACCACACCAAAGTGATTACAAATAAATTAATGAGAAAACATACATGGGTAATGAAAACAAACCTGTTAATGAATCACCAGCATCCTTGAAAATAAAAACAAACTGTTGCGGAGTCCCAAAGACAGATGGCATGCAGAAGTGCAATAAAGCCCACAGTTCTGAAAGATTATTCTGAATAGGTGTGCCAGTCATTAACAAGCATCTAGGAATGATATATTCTTGCTCAAGCACAGTATATAAAACCTGAAAATGGTCAAAAAATTGATGTCGAAAAAATAAGAATAACGCAATGAGATTCTAAGGGCATGTTTGGCAAAGCCCCAAAAATGGGCCAAAAAATATAATAATAATATTTTAAATTTATTATAAATTTAAATAATTTTATTTCACATCTAACACAAATTTCAACCTTAAAAATCAACTTTATTTCACATCCAATACAAATTTCAACTTTAAAATCAACTTTATTTCACATCCAACACACCTCCCAATAATAAAATAAATTTCTTTCTCATCAACTCTATAAAATAAAATATTTTCTCTTTCCTTACCCAAATTTATCCTCCAACCAAACAAGTCTTAAATCTGCTAGTGATATCAAAATCAATAAAATATAGAAAAACATTTTCAAAAAGCCATTGATCATATATTAGGTTAATATATAACAAAGAAGTAACAAGAGTAAAAGACTAAATTTCATATTGACCTTTAAAAAAGTTTAATAACGTGACAGAAATTGCTCATATATTGGAAAAACAGATAAATGCGATATGCATTAGTCGCAATTGTAATTGATGGAGGCCACAAAGGATATAATAGGAATAACCATACTTGATTATTGCATCTTTGTTCGCTTCAAAGCAGACCAATCTCATTTCTCATGTCACATTTTATTTTTAACAGTATTTCAATACATGCTTTGTACTTATAATACATGCAAGGAAAACACAAAAACAGGATGGTGCAAGCTTGTGAACCAACATCAATGTAATGGCAAACACTACCTATGCTACACGTCTAGTGATTGAACCATCAGCAACCTTGATACATATAAATTAATGAACATGTCTGCCATCTCTATGTAGATCATGCATAGCATTATATGGAAACACCTCGAGAAAACCAAGATTTGACGCGAAATGCGAATGGTTGAATTAGGCAGTCAACACAGCGTAAAACTTATCAAACATACGTGAATCCTTTAAAAAATTATACTAAAGCTAGAACGTTTTCTAGAAACAATATGCTATATTGCCCGAATACAGTAAAAAAAATGCAAAAATCATTGCATCGGCACTCTAATAAGTGAATAAAGATTCATATATTATTGACGGATGCAGGTAAAGAAGTTAGTTTATAAAACTAATAGAAAGATTCAAAACACTAAAATAAAGCTAAATTCATAGAATATAGGCACCATAAAGAGCAAATTAATAGAGTTGATAAATATCATGATACAAAAAAAGATTAATATTCTGTGTCTACAAGAAATAATATAAGTGAGAGAGAAAGACAAAGAAATAGATAATTTAAGTTTCAAGCTTTGATACTCTGATAAGAATAGAACTAAGAATGTAATGAGTATTATTTGAATGAGTCTGAAGAATCATGTAGCGGAAATCAAGAGAAATAAAAATAGAATTATAACTTTAAAAATTATGATCAATGAGACTATTATTAATATTACAAGTGTTTACTCTCCCAAGCAGGTTTGGATGCAAGTAAAAAAGAAAAAAAAAATTAAATGATTTAAAAAAATTAATACAAGGAATACCATAGGAGAAAAGGAAATGTATTAGAGAAAATCTAAATAAACATATTAAACATATTGCTAAAAATTAATAACATCTATAGTAGGTATGGCTTTAGGAAGAATAATGTAAAACTATTTTGAAATTCTCCCAAATTTATAATTTTATAACTGCAAATATTTTATTTTAAGAAAAATAACATATTATCACTTATAAGGCTCTATTTGGTAATAAGAAAAAAAAAAAATTTGATTGAAATTTTTAGCCATTTTTAAAAATGTGTATGATGTGAAATAAAATAAGTTAGTTATATTAAAAATTGTGTAGGATGTGAAGTAAAGTTGATTGATTTATTGAGAATTGTGTTGGATGTGAAATAAAGTGATTGTTTAATGTTGGAATTTGTGTGAGATGAAATATAAAATAATTTTTTTAAGTTTTTTTAAAATAAATTTAAAATTTTGGCCATGGCTAATTTTAGCCATGGTTTTTAGCCCATTGCCAAACAGGGCCTAAGAGTAGGTCTTCTAGATCGCAGACTAATTATCTTCTTTTAAGAAAACAAGATTACATGAAATGTAAAAATTGAAAGACCATTCTAAATGAATATTTGACAACCTAATATCGATTAATGGTCTCAGATCTTAAAATAAAGAGCTAGAAGAAAAAATAATAAGTTGAAACAATATTACTGAACTCGATAGAATCTAGACAATGAATTTAGGAAGAAAGTTATAGAACTTGAGCAGTGAGAAATTAAGGGAAAAACTGATCTTATGTGGTTAATAGTTACTAACTGCATCTGCAAGATAGTGAAGGAAGCGCTAGAAAATTTTTTAAAAAAAACACCTAATAATAAAGATACTTGATCGTGAAAACAAGATGTATAGGAAAAAGTTAAAAAGAAGAAGATATGTTATAAAAATTGGTGCAAATGTAAGAACAAAGAAAATTAAAAAAAATACAAAATACCTCAATAAAAGTCCAAGAAAGTAATCTGTATAGCAAAAAATTATAGCGTTTAAGGATTTATATAAAAAACTAGACACTAAAGAAGAAAAAAACATATATACGGACTTACTAAGATAAAACATAAAAAAATTTAAAAATTGACTCAAGTAAAATGCATTAAAAATGAAGATCATAAAGTATTTTTCATAAAAAAGAGATATCTAACATAGATAAATAGATTATTTTCAAGAGCTTTCATTGATGGTTATGACAATATATTTGATCTTACAGAATTTAACATTCAAAAAGAGAATAAAAATAACAGTTACATCTACTAGTGTATTAGTAAGGTTGAAATTTTAGAGGCTTTAAAGAAGATAAAATAAGCAATTGAACTAGATAATATCCCAATAAATGTTGAAACTGTCTAGAAAATGAAAAAGTATCCTAGCTCACTAAATTATTCAATATGATTTTAAAGACTAAACAGATGTAAAACAAATAGAGAAAGAATATATTAGTACTTATTTATAAGAATAAAAATAATATACAAGATTGTGTAAATTATAAAAAAATTAAATTAATGTGTCATACTTTAAAACTTTAAAAAAGAATAATCGAGTAGAGACTATGTTATAATACTAGAGTATCACAGAACCAATTTAGTTTTTATCTGATAAATCTACTATGAAAACTATTCATTTGTTGCGGAATTTAATGAAAAAGTTTAGGGAGAGAAAAAAATTCTGCATTTAATTTTCATTGATTTATAAAAAACTTATGATAAAATTGCAAAAGAAGTGCTTTGAAAAGTTTAAAAAAAAATTTGCACTACCTATATTCAAGTTATCATAGGCATGTATAAAAGGGTTATTACTTGTATTCAAACACAAAACAGTTTTAACCAAGGATTTGTCAATTACAGATGGACTACACCAGAGCTCAGCTTTAAGCTCATATATTTTTGCATTAGTTATGAAAGGCCCTGACTGGACATATTCAAGAAACAGCACCTTGATGTATGTTTTTCGCAAATGATATTCTCCTTATTGATAAGACTAAAGAAAAAGCTAAAGCAAAACTCGAATTATGGAAGAATACCTTAGAATTTAAAAATATTTATTTTAGTAAATCAAAAATTGAATATATAAGGTGCAAATTTAATCAAAATAAAAATACTTATATTAGTAAGAAGATAATTAATGATCAAGTTATCATAAAAAAATGAGAGATTTAATACTTTAAATCAATTATATAATATAACAATGAAATAAATAGTGATGTTATCAATAAAATTCAAATAGGATAACTAAAATGGAGAAATGCTTCTAATGTGATGCGTGATAAAAAATTCTACTCAAACTTAAAGGTAAATTCTACAGAGCAATTGTAAGACTAATAATGTTATATAGTGCTAAATGCTAGCCCACAAAGCAAAAATTAACAAGTAAAATAAGTGTTATAGAGATGAGAATGCTAAAATAGATAAGTGACTATATACGAAAAAATAGGATAAAAAATGAATATATCCATAAGAAAATTACGGCAGCCTCAGTTGAGGAAAAGCTCAGAAAGATTAGCTTAGATGATTTGAACATATAAATTGTAGGCCGACGAAAGCTCCAGTAAAGAGAGTTAAGGTACTGATTTTGCTTGTGTCAAAAGTGAAAGATGAAGACTAAATAAGACATAGCTTCACATATTTGAAAATAAATGAGAACTTGTTATTTAATAGAGTGCAATGGAAATAAGGAATTCATATAACCGACCCCACATAGTGGGATAAAGGTTAATTGTTATATAGTTTATTATAAATTTTAACTTTTCCATAAAAAAATTTTTGTATAATTTACAAAATTATATATTTAGTTGGATAGGCTTGGCAACCAAGCTACTTCTTAAGTCAAGTTTGGTAACCCGACTTGAACTAGATACACGGGCCCGGGATGGGCCTTGGTAGTGAAAAAAGCTTTTAGGCCTAAATGGGACCAAGCCCACATGAGGTCCGACCTGCCCATTGATCAGATCTACTCCCTATCTTCCTTAATGTTGACAAGATTTTTCTCATATTCTTATCTTAATTCTAAAGCATTTTTTGCTATTCACAAGTTGTTTATATTTAAAGAATCAAGTTTGTTTTATGATACATGTATTTTCTTAAATATGAATTATTATTTTTATTAAAGCAAATAACACTCAGGTATCTGAGATTAGGCATAATATCATACATGTCCAATTTTTAAAAATTTTAACATCTAGTTACCTGACTTTTAATATAATTATCAAATTGATCTTTTTCAATTTTTAAAAAATTAAATTTTAAATTTCTAATTTTATCCTTCATCCCTCTCTCTCTTTCCCTAGTGGTGCATGCACAAGGCCAGTGCTGCAACATCAGTGGGCTCCCCTCTCTCTCTTGTCGAAAGCGCAACAACCTGCCGGCAAATGGGAGGAGGGGCCACCCACCAACGAGAGAGAGAGTGATTAGGGAGAAAGGAGGCGCTGGCATCCCCAGCTCCCATTGCCCTATGCATGCACCACCAGAGAGAGAAAAAGGGATGAATAGTAAAATTAATAAATGCACCCATTTATTGATTATATCAAAAGTCAATAACCCAGATGTTAAAATTTTAAAAACGTAGACCTGCACGATGTTATACCCCATACTCAGGGACCTGAGTATAATTTACCTTTTTTGTTACTATAGTGTTTGACATGTCATTCTGTGTCTATGTCTTATGTTTTAGAAATTCGTCGTGTCACCATGTCATGTCCCCATCTCTATAAGTTAAAATGGAAGAAATGGAGTCAAGCGAAATGCTAAGATAACTAAGAAACCTATCATGTACTTGTCAGACAACACTTGTGTTAGTCTTCACTTTTCCAACATGCATCTTTTCATTTTCTTCTTCTCCGATGAGTGTGCAAGCGACCAAAGAGAGAAAAAAATATCTGTTCGTGGTTGAATCGTAGCATCTCCTAGCCTCTAGGCACCCCTCAAACAAAAGGCAAGGGTGTCGCAATTGAATTGAAAATCAATCAGAAGAACAATAAATATTGCAGAAGAAACTGCAATAACATCAACTTCTATCTTTAAAATGCTTATATAAGAATTTGATTATGAATCTCCACACGCATGTCCAGTACTGAGAGGTTCAGTATAACATGGTACTGGCAGATGTAAACTTCTTAATGTTGTAATATGATAAAACAGTTCAACTTACACTTGAGGAATTTTTTAACCGTTGAGCCTCATCAATGATTGCAAAATGCCAGGGAACTTGTGAGAGGAAATCCTTATCCAATAATGCTACGTCATATGTTGTCAGCAACACATCAAAAGAGAAAAGTAGCTGCCCCTGAGAAAATAGACATTGATGATGAATATTCCATAGGTTCGGTAAGGACTATAAGAACTGTTCAAGTGAATAAAGGAGCACATATATCAACAATAAAACTAGAAAAAAAATTTTGATAATAAACAATAAAACTAGATTTTACATCTTCATGAAAACAGTTCTTATTTTTGGCAAATATTGCACAAAAACTAAGGGACCTGGCCACCCCATGAATCAACCGTAATAAAAGCCGTGGCCGGTCATTGTGGCTGAAATGATTGAATTCCAGTACTGACATGAGGATCCTAACATAATACAACCAGATGTCCTTCAATGACAAATTTGACCTTGAAAAAATTTTTCTTGACCTTTCCTAGAATAGGCCTTGCTTATTATTTGATGTAGGTACAAGGGGTCATGATGCACCTATAAGAGTGGACAACCTATCTAGTAGCTATGTAAGAGAAATGTCACAATCTCCAGAAATATATCGCTGGAAACAATGCTAAACATGATAGAATCTCATGAATGGAGAATTCATCAAACATAAGGTATGACATAGGATGTATGAATATCCACAAATGTTAAGTGCAGGAAAAAAAATTTCATCAAACACTAGATATTTATATTCAATACAACATGAGAAGTAACATCCAAAACATACTCTTGATTTAATTGAACACAAGCAAAACCAAGAGATGTTCATAGAATGACTTCAGTAAGAACACGAGAAAATGAACTAAAGCATAGAGACAACCAAAAAAACTGCTCATACATGTGAATTCATTCCAACAAAATAATATAACAATTGAAATATAGTGTTACAAGCGCAAAACAGTGAGAACTTTGGTCAAGCCAATGAATGAAAATGAAAGGTAAAAGGTCTCGAACCCAATTGATCGATCCCCTTGATCAAGCCTCAAACTGTGGAAATCACCATATTGGAATCCCTCCTCCATGGTGTTCCAGGACAAGATTCCTCCTCTCTAGGTTTCTCCTCCAAGCTTCCCTTAATAGCAAGCTTCATAACCAGAGGCATAAGCCAGACTGTCAATGCTAAAATGTGTGGGACAGGACGGCTAACAGATAGAATGGTCCAGTCAACTAATAGGATGATCCAATATGACCACCTTCAAATCATGATGAAATAGCTCTAACATGAGATCCAATCCTTCCTGTCCTACACTTACACATATTTGTTAACGTAAAAATCTCTCACACCAAGTCAGAGGGCTTACATCTTGTCAACATGAGACCATCTTGAAGAGGAATAGTCACGCAAGAGAAAACAGAAGAAACCAAGAAAAATAATAATAATGACGTCCAAATTTACATGAAAGACACCTTATTAAAGTAGGGAAAACCCACATAAAAGAGGAGATGAAATCCAGTATATTGCCAAATAAATACAAAGTGGAGATGATATCTCAAACATTACAAAAGTGTTTACTCCAAAAATCAATAAGACGACGTAAAATAAGAATTAGTCTTGAAGGAGCCACTGAGAAGTGTGTGTATCGATGGTAAAGAATCCAGAGTTGAACTATTGTAGTCATTGTGAGCTGAAACCCCTGAATTATCCATTTTTCTCAGTATCTATATTTAGTAAAAGCTATAGTACGCAGCATTTAGGTCGCTGCCCGCCAGCTATCAACATGGCAATGCATGCCTTACAGTCCATCAGTGTCGCCCCTAGGGAAGTGCCTATTGGTTGTTTGTCTCCCAAGGCAAGGACCTAAAGGTTTAGTGAGAATCTCAGCTAATGTGGAAAGCAGGTAGCAAATGATAGTAGAGTTTGGTGGAGGATGTTCCTCTAAAGGAGGTGATCTGTCAGGTGAAAACATTTTGTAAGGCAATGGGACATCCAACATAAAGCCATACAATTAATGAGGGATGTTTGATCAAGGGATGGTCCAACAGACTGCATCTATTTATACATCCAAGGGGTCTGCGTCTAGTCTGGCAAATCAAACATTTGTCAAAGAGATATGATGTCGTCAGACCAAAAAGGTTGTTTGGCCGGGCAATGTCCATCTGAATAAGCCATCTGGTCAGGATGAAATATGTTGGGACACCTTTAGTTGAGTTCAGACAAGTCAAAAGTTAGGATCTAATAGATGCTTGAGGGATAACCTAAAAAGGGTGATGAAGCCTTGCAGCACATAGGTTGGATTGAATGAATCTACCATCCAAGGAATCCATTTGGTCGATTTAAGAGTCCACTTGTCCTTCGGTCTTCCATTAACTATGAGTCAACCATGCTCTTCGGTCTAGGCAACACTTAGATGACTAAGATGAGGTTTGCTGAATCTAGTGTAAACAATGTCATCCACCGACAGTCCATGAAAACACATGCATCCACACCTACATGAGTCACGCAATCACTCATATACATGTATCCTTACCTACAAGAATCACTCAAACAAAAATAAAGCACAAGTAACAAAATAAAAGCAAAAGTAGGAGCTCTGAATCCGAGCTCAACCATGGAAGTCAATATCGCATTGGTGAAGGCAGTATTGAGGTTAACTTTTTGTTTTCATTCTCCCTCCAACTCAAGATTAAAGTTTAATTTTCTTTAACACTTGTTCTACAGTATGCGTGCATCTGATGTATCACATAGTTCCGTTACATATATTTCACATTTAGGCAAAAGTGTTACCAAATGTTCCTGGTAGAAATTTTATTTTTTTAAGAAATTCAGAAAATTTAAATTTTTTTTTAATCTAGCATTTTCATATATAAGTAGAATTAACTACGTGCATCTCACTCGATCAAATATCATCACACTATAATCTCTGACAGAACAAGCTAGTGGAAGGTCTAACAAACAAATCTGACCCATTCAAAGCCTAAATTCACTTCTAAATAAAGTGATAAAACAATTAATTAGAGAAGAAATGAGCCAAAAAGAAGATAGGCAAACATAGACTAACATTACATAAGGCATATTGCTTCTGAATTTGTCCATGCATCAATCTGCGAAGATTACAACGATGTCCTTTATTACCAACATATTGAAGAACCTTTAAATTTGGGCAAAATTTAGTAAATTCTGACATCCAACCATCTGTGATGCTTAGAGGACAAAGTACCACTGGCAATGTAAGCTGAAAAAATGTCATACTCCAGAAAATATAGCCACTAGCAAAACTCATTGTAAAAATCTTAAAAGTAACTCACAAAATGGTCCAGGAGATATGTTATGAATCTTGAGGTAATTCAAGAAAGAGATAGCCTGCAATGTCTTGCCTAGCCCCATCTAAAAGAAGGCAGATCAAACCGGTAAATGACAATTATAAAACTACTGATATAAAACACCAGATCAAAATGATACAATTTTCTGAGACATCAGTTCAAAATGATAAGACTATTATGATCCACATAAATGAAGATGCTGGAGTAATACTACTAATTCTCTGCTTAATTCACAATCAATGAGCATTCATCACAATCTTAGAAAGAAAACCCGGAATATCGAGTTAGTAAACAATCATATATACTAAAGTTATTTACTTATTAGAGATGTGATACATGCTAACACGAAACATCATTCTCAATGGGAGATTTTGATGAAGGCATGAAACCTTAAATTTGCAAGGACTAGGTATACAACAAAGAGGCTACAAGTTGCCAGAAGGCTGTTTGGGCTCCTGCAACTGGAATGGCTTCCAGTGTCACATATTTATTCCACATTGTCATTCCCATAACCAGGACATAAATGCATAATTGTTTATCCTTATTTCACATTAAGAAATGTGTACGAAGAATGAGGACAAATCCAACAATCACCCCCATGCAATGTTCCTCTCCATATGAATAGGTGAGAGTTTGTAGATGAATACAAACAAGATTGATTCGCTAGGGGGAAATTTTGTCCAGCTGATTTCTCCTCCCTTTGTTGCCATATTCCTCATTGCACAACCACCCTAAAACACACTACCCGCTTCAGCCCATTACTCCCGACCGAAACATCCAATGAGAAGGAAACCTGGAGTTGAGTACTCATAATTGGAACCAAGCAAATCTATAAGTACTTAGGCTTGAATTTATTTTCTTCATGGTGCCACAACAAGAAAAATGTTTGTGATGGCTTTCGAAGGGCAAAAGTGCAAGTACAATGACTTTATCATTTTTTGTACCGTTTAATAGAATAATATAAAAAATAACAAAAGAACAACAGAATAGAAAAGAAAACAAGGAGCCTTTTCCCGTATGGTTGGGAAAAATTTTAGTCATGGGCCATAGCTAAAATTTTACCTAACTAAAAACCTTATTTTATTTTTAAAAATAAAATAATATTTTATATCTCATCCTATACAAATTTTAATATTAAACAATTACTTTATTTCACATTTAATATAATTTTTAATATAATTAACTCACTTTATTTCACATCATATATATTTTTCAAAAAAATTAACAAAATATTTCCAAATTATCTTCTTTTCCTCCGACCAAACAGAACCTTAGCAAAGTATCCAGTATCGGCATATGGGGCTGCTGGTGTCATTGAATGCAAAGCAACAATTAGAAATAAGCCAGACAAAAAATCAGCCAGATAAAAAAAGGAAAAAAGAAAATACATTCTTGTTTTTGCTTGGGTCGAGGTACTTGAACGAAAGTCAAAGGAGACACTATTCCAAATTCAAAATGAGTGCTTGGTAATGTATTTTGGATATACCGCTCCTTCATTTCTTTTCCTATCCGAATTCAAGCACAGCGGAAGCAAACAATGAAAGTAACAATTAAAAAAATGTAGTGGGAATAATACAGTCTGCCGGCTGCTATTGAAGACCAAGCAGAAAGAATCAACCAACCTCGTCGCCTGAAAGCACACAAAAAGGCGCAAATTGGGAAACGAATGGTAAATTGGCTAGACAAAGAAATGGGGGCAGAAATTGCAGGGCGATTACCGAGTATGACGTTAACGCCGAGCTCGTACCGGCGAATTAGCCAGGAGACGCCTTCGAGTTGGTGGGGTTTCAAGACCGCCGATACCCCGAGCTCGGTGGGGTCTAAAGGAGGGCAGCTATTGGCGCGGCGGTCGCTGGAGATGACAATCTGCGCCGCTGCTACGAGCCGACGTCGGTAGTCCATCTCCAGCAGCCTCAAAGAGCGATGGAGGTGATTCCTTACCTTGGAAGGGTTTGGGCAGGAGAAATGAGCTTTTTGAGTACCGATTTCACGGAGGTCAATTTCTATGCAAATTTAAATTAGATTTACATATATTTGCTACAATTCAAGCAAATATTTTAAAATATTAAAATATATATATATATATAATATTTAAAAAAAATTTATAACAAGTTATTCTTGAACCTTTTAAAAACTTTTAATAAAATAAGCCTAAATTATATTTTTTTACCTCATGTCAATCGACGCCCTCGTTTGGTTTGAGACGAGTTTTTCATCCAACACAAATTTTAATTATTAAAATCAATTTTATTTCACATCCAATATAAATACGAATATTAGAATTAAAATTATTTCATATTTTATATATTTTTTAATATTAAAATAAAATTTTTTCTCATTAAATTTAAAAAATAAAATAATTTTTTTTCATGTCTAAAAAAAAGCTTGAACCAAACGGGTTCACAATCCTTGGGGAAAAAAAGGCAAAAAGATTATGTAATGTCATTAGTTGCTAACAAAAAGCTCACGAAATTCATTAAAAAGAATTTAAATGGGGGTATTCATATTGACTTTATAAACTCAATTGAAAATATTTTTGAAATTTAATGACCCTAACAAAAAAAATTAAAATTATATACCTACATTATCAAAGAAAATTATATACATAAATTATATTATTTTTTAGAGATAATTACTTACATGTCACACTATTTAACTTTATTTATGCGTTACCATCCATTCTTAATTAATTACGCACTCAAAATATTATAAAATCTCACATTCACACACTTGAGTTAAAATTCAGTCAAAATTTATTTAAAAAAAATATTTTAAAATATTTTGTTAGTAAATTATTAAAATATTTTTTTAACTTTAATGGTATATATTTTTTCTTTCTCAATGCTACTCTAAAGCGTTGATTTGTCCTAAAGTCAATTCACGTCGCAGATGTCTCATTTTCTTGCCACCACTTAAACATCAATGTTTTAGAATTTTCACTCAAAATATATTTAAATATCTTTAAAATAATATAATGAACGGCTCAGATTTTTGTAACCTAACTATAGTTAGGTTATTGAAAAATTATGATTACTCATTATAATAGAAATAAGTTAAAATGTGTGTATGTAAGATTTTATGATATTTTTTAGTGTGCATAGCGTAATTAACTTAAAATGAATGGGTAATGCATAAATAAAATTAAATGGTGTGGCATGTAAGTAATTATTCCTACTTTTTAACTGCAAAAACTTGAATGAAATTTACCCAAATTAAAATATTCTTTTTCATAAAAGAGAAGCATATATGTTAATCCAAATGTTTACAAAGTAGCAAACCCTGTTTAATAGCATCATGAACACCATATGGATATAAGTCGAGCCGTAACTTTTGGAAGTACCCCTAAGTAGAGCAAGTCGAGAAAGCTTGCGTGTCACTGTGTTTCCTCGCGTCAAAAGTGAGTAAATGGCAACTTTGTTAAATGGCCCTGTTTGGCGCAAGGACCAAAATCAGGACTAAAATAGTACTAATTTAAAAAACAACAATAATAATAATAAATAAATTTTTTTAATTATTCTATACAAATTTTAATATAAAAAATAATATTTTACTTCACATACCCAATAATTTTTAATAAAAATATAAATTTTATTTCACATTTTAGATCAAAATACTCGATTCAAATATTTTAGTCTAGAATGTGAAATAAATTTGATATTTTATTTTAAATTGTTGAGTATGTAAAGTAAAATAATATTTTTATATTAAAATTTGTGTAGAATGGTATAAAAAAATTATTTATTTTTATTATTGTTATTTTTTAAATTAGTACCAATTTGGTCATATTTTAGTCCTGTTTTGGTCGTTACGCCAAACAGGGAGTGCTCTTTCAGTTGGGATAACTGATTGTTAATGATAAACAGGCTTGTTATACTTATTTTGTGTTTGGAAATAAATTAAATTTAAAATAAAGTCTCTTAAAATATATCAAAATTGTATTTTTATATCATAAAATTTTAATTTGTTTCATGAATTTAAGGTCCTTAAAAGCTAAAAAAAAAAATTAAAACGGCTTAAAACATAAGCAACCTAATTGATAGCTTTAAATTTAGATCTGCAGATAATTTTAAAATTAAAACAGCTTGAATTTATAAATAAATTAAAGTTTTTTTATAAAAAAATTGGAGTTTTTTTTTTTTTTTTTGGAAAAAATTGAAGAAGTTTCAATAGCAACCTCGGCGGTCATCTGCTTCTTCGTTTTACGCTTCCGCGCTTCTGGAGCAAGAGGAACGGAGGTCCGGACGGTGAATCCAAGCTGACTACAGGAGGATGCTGACAGCGAAGCCATCGGAGGTTCTCCACCCTCCCTCTCGCACTTTCAAAACTCTCAGCATCCCAAACCCTAACCCTAGCTTTGATGCCATCCCATTTCTCCGGTTCCGTCGTCGCCGGTGTGCGCCCCTTGCCACCGCCGCCTCTGATTCACTGGCTGCAGTAGCTAACGCGGCGCAATCCCGCGTGGACATTCTCTCCGAGTCGCTCCCCTTCATCCAGCGCTTCCGCGGCAAGACCATCGTTGTCAAGTACGGCGGAGCGGCGATGAAATCCCCCGCGCTACAGTCCTCCGTCATTAACGACCTCGTCCTCCTTGCCTGCGTCGGCCTCCGACCCGTCCTCGTCCATGGAGGAGGCCCAGAGATCAACTCATGGCTCCTACGTCTCGGCGTCCAGCCCCAATTTCACAACGGCCTCCGCGTAACCGACGCTCTCACCATGGAGGTCGTCGAGATGGTCCTCGTGGGCAAGGTCAATAAGTCACTCGTCTCCCTCATCAACCTCGCCGGTGGCACTGCCATCGGCCTCTGCGGAAAGGACGGCCGCCTTCTGACAGCCCGGCCCTCCCCCGACTCTGCTTCCCTCGGCTTCGTGGGTGAAGTCTCCCGCGTCAACCCGGCGATCCTCCGCCCGATCATCGCCGATAACCACATCCCTGTCATAGCTTCAGTCGCTGCGGATGATGAGGGCCAGGGTTACAATGTCAATGCCGATACCGCGGCGGGTGAGATTGCCGCTGCCGTTGGGGCTGAGAAGCTGATACTTCTGACAGATGTTGCCGGAATACTTGAGGACTGCAATGATCCTGGGAGTCTTGTGAAAGAGATCCACATCAGTGGGGTGAGACGAATGGTTGAAGAGGGGAAAGTGGCCGGTGGAATGATTCCCAAGGTGAACTGCTGTGTGAGGTCCCTTGCACAGGGTGTTCGAACTGCCAGTATAATTGATGGGAGAGTGGCGCACTCCTTGCTCCTTGAGATTCTCACAGATGAGGGAGCTGGAACGATGATTACTGGCTAAATCTGCAGGTAACGAAGGTCTGTATGATTGTTGTATCAGTAAAAATTGCTTTTTTTTTCCTCATAATTTTGCTCTTGATTCTCAATTGAATGAGAACTGAGATGCTTGTGCTGCTGTACCATTGATCATTGATGCTACTAATTATATGGCTGTTGTTTCTCTAATTCCAATCCCCATTTTGTTGTTTTTCGCTATAAAGAATTCTAACGAGGATTGTATTGCAGATAGTTTACTCTTTTTATTAGAAGAGAGAGTTCTTCACTGTTCTTTGTTCTTACCTGTGCCAGCCTGTGCAGTCATTTCTAGTTACAAGCCAACTTGATATTGGCAATGGTTAGTCTAAAGTCTAAACTATAATGAACCCCTTCCATACTACGAGGAATTCCTCTGCTTGGAAATCCTTTTATGAGATAAAAATATTGATTCCACGTTTATCTCATCTTCAGTTTCAAATCTTTAGCTGATTTCCCTTTTAGCTATGTTGTAAGTTATGTCTGCTCCATCACTCTCTAGTTTATATATGTACTCTAGGCTAACAGGCTATGTAATGGAGATAACATAGAAGAACAACACATTAATGAAATTCTCCTGACCTAATGAAGAAGGAGCTTATCTGAGATCAAAAAATCTCAGGTTAGAACTATACTATCACTATAATTTTCAAGTGGGATGCGAAAATTTTTGTGCTTTAAGTGTAAATCAAAAAAGCCTCTCTTTATCTTTCTTCTGTGGTTCTCTTATCCCTCTCGTCTGTTCTTGGGTCCTTCCCTTAATGTTACTTTACTCTTCATTATCCTTTTCTATTTCCTCCTCTCCCTCCCTTACACGTTCACCTTCTACATTACTTTAATCTATAGGCTATTAATTTTTAGTTTTGCATGCCAACCCCAAGCATTTCAAGATTACTTTAATTTCTTCATCATTTTTCCAAAATTAGGGAACATCTAGCACAAGAGGTGCTAGCATTCTCAAAACAAGAGATTCACATGAGAAAACATATATATATATGGGCTTCTTTCTATCTCTGTGAATTTCATTAGACTCTGCAATTTGGCATTGGAAGATTTGTTAGGGAGAGTTCTTTTATGAATCTGCAAGAGAGTACTTGAGTTCTCCCAGTAAAAAATATCGAGTCTATACTCGAGCTTTTTAAAGTTCAAAGCACATTTACAACCATTTGATCTCCATTTACAACGTATTGATACAATTGTATTCTTATTTTATGGATACGATTGATATTCTATATGTTCAACAATGTATGATGTTATGATATTTAAATGTCATTTTTTGATATATCATTTGGTTCAAGCTTTTTCTGAACAGGGAAAAAAATATTTTATTTTTTAAGTTTAAAAAGAAAGAAATTATTTTTAATATTGAAAAGTGGGTAAAATATAAAATAAAATTAATTTTAATATTCATATTTATATTGGATATGCAAAAAGGTGATTTTTATAGTTGAAATTTATGTAAAGTTAAAAAAATACCTCAAATCAAATAAGTCCTTAGAGATAAATTTAAAAAATTTTAGAAAATTATTTATACATATTATCAAATTAAATAATTTTTTTTTAAATAATATGATATAATATCAAAATAATATTGAATTAAATCACCCTTAATTCTAATGATATTCCTTCATTATGTATATATATGTATATAGATCAGGCTGTTTTTGTAGGGATATTTTTAATTGGGATTAAAGATATATTTTTTTTAAGATAAATAAAAAATTTAAAATAAGATTAATTATATTTTAATATATTTATAGGATGTCACATAAAAATAATGAAATGTTTTTTAATTAATATTTTCTATATTAAGATATTATATTTAATTTTTTAATTTTAAGAGATACATATGTCATAAATAAGCAGATATTTTACATATAATTAAACAAATTTAATGTAATGTATGTAAGTAAAAGGAGCCCTTTTATTGCCTATTATCATTTTACAAGTTAATTTTATGGCAAGTAAGTTCTAATGAATAATAAAATTAAGACTACCAAATGATTTGAGGGTTGAATTTTAAATAAAAAATAAAAAAACAATTATTTTATATGTGTAATGGTAAATAAAATTATTTTATTATTAGAGAGTATGTATGATGTAAAATAAAGTTAATTTTAATATTAATATTTATGTTAGATGTAAAATAATTTAATTTTATAATTAAAATTCATGTTATGTTAAAAAAAAAATTTAATCAAACTAGCTTAAATGTACGTTTTCTTCTCGAGCCTTGTTTCATCATTATAAACATGGCTAATTGTTTATAAGATTATTTTTAATTTATATATAAGATAAATTTTTATTATGAAAATTTTAAAATAAAATTAGATTTATTTTATGATACCTATAGGATGTGAAATTTATAGAGTGCATAAATTTGGTTAATATTGGAGCATATAGAATTTTAAAAGATTATAAATTTAATGTTGAATGTATATAATGTGCTTTGTGGAATTATTTTTAATTAAGATTAAAGTTTACAGATAAATAACTCATAATTCTTAATATTTAAAATTTCAATATCTTAATTTTTCAACTTTTACTATAATAAATATAAGGGTAAATTATAGCAAAAATCTTGAGATAGACTTCTTTCCCCTTAGATTTATGATGCCTAAAATGTGTCATTTAGGTTGATTTTCGCTAAAATTTGGGCTCGTTAATGTCAAAAAATTGTTATTGCATCAACTTTTAATCCTAAGGACGAAACTAATAGTCTTCTATCTTCAAGAGTTATCGATAGGGAGATGTACCTAAAGAGCTCGACACCATTAGACATCGTTTGGTTCAAGGTAATTTTTTTACCCAACACGAATTTCAACTATAAAAATTAATTTCATTTCACAACCAACACAAATACGAACATTAGAATTGAAAGTATTTCTGTAACATCCCGTGATCTCATTGTAGAGGTATTGTCCGCTTTGGCTTTAGGAAAACTGCGTGACTTAAGTGCTTCCCAGGAGGTCACTCATCCCAGTGCTGCTCCTCAACTACGGAGTTTTCCATCACTAACCTCATGGTTTTGCCCTAAAAGGCGCCTCTACTATTTGAGATCATGTTATCTACTTATACAGCTCAGGATCTCCTTCCCTTTCCGATGTGGGACGATTCATTCCTGCGCCCCTCTCACCACTCATTATTCGGCCTAGAAGCCTGCCAGGAGCCGCACTTTACCTCAGTGATTCCTTTCTATTAGGACACCACCCGGCGATCACTCCCCGCCCTCTTCGGCCACGGGCGTCACAGGCTACTCCTGGGAAGCACTCAAGCACGCAGTTTTTCTAAAGCCAAAGCGGACAATACCTCTACGACCCAAAAACTCGGTAAACCCCGAAATCCCCGTAAACTCCGTAAACCCCGTACAAACCATAAACCCTGTAAACCCTGTACAAATCGTAAACCCCGTAAACCCTGCAAACCCCACAAATGCCGCAAACCGTGCAAACACCGCAAACCATGAAAACGTTGCAAACCATGCAAACCGCGCAAACCCGCAAACCG
>KZ451906.1:5177348-5210230 GCA_002786265.1 Apostasia shenzhenica
CCCCGAATAACCCTACAAACACTACAAACTGAGCAAACACCGCAAACCGCGCAAACCCCGTAAATCCTGCAAACCCCGTAAACCCGGCAAACCTCGCAAAGCCCGTAAACTGCATAAACCACATAAACCGCGTAAACCCCAAATTTAAAAAATAAAATATTTTTTTCTCTTATCTAAAAAAAAAGAAACGAGACCTTATAATGTTTGTAGAAAGCAAGTTGTGCTACTTGATCTTCATGTTTTTGAAAGATAATACGTAGCATTCAAACAAATTTATCAGTTAAATTTGACGAACAAACACGAATGAAATCATTCAACAAACTCGATAGTTACTAAATTATTATTATTATTGGTCAAATGATATAATATATTATCATGGTGTTGGCATGATTATGTTGAGAACTATGAAGAAGAAAACAGAAATAGTTCTATAGAATCTGGGGAGCAGATGCTCCATTGAATTTACCATTTAGGGCTTTCCTGCCTCCTCCACTTCCTCCCTCGAAGAATTTGGCGCACAAGATTCCCAACATGAACTCCCACTGAAGAGCTAAAGAGCCAGCGTGGGCCACCTCGGCTTCCTATCATCAATTCCCCTACGGTCGAGTATACTCGAATATTTCAATTTAAATTTGACTCGATATATCTTCACAAAAGATAAATAATTAGAAAATTTTACTTTATGTTACCCATAAAATAAGCTTTATTATATATTTCACTTTTGTCCCCCCTAAAATGGCAAATGTTTCACCGCCAAAGTTAAGGTCACAGAAAAATAACGGAAGTGAGGGAAGGGGTTTAGTTGTAAATAATCATTCAAAGTTAGGGGGGATAAAAGTAAATAGATAACTTTGAAGGTGAAATATGTAATAAGACTTATATAAGTAAATGGCCCAAATAATTAATAGATGTTCTGTGATCTATGAATGTAATTTAATTATAAAAGTGCGATCAATTTTATTTAGATCTAAATATAAAAGAAAAAGAGCTTCAAAAAGGTTAAAGTTTGATTTAATTGAAAATTCCTCTTAAAATAAAAAAAAAAAGTTATGTTAATTTCATTTGAATCCAGTTAATTTGTAATAATTTTTTTAAAAATATATCAATCATATGATTTTCAGTCTCAAACTGAGGCTCGAATCGACAAAGTGATTTGGTTAGATCGGTTCCATCGAGCTACCTTATAAACTTTTCGTAAATAATTGTGATGTAATTTTTAAAATAATATTGTCTTTTATATCAACTTATTAAACGTGTAAATTTTACAAATAATTACCTCTATTTGGGTTCATGTGAATGAACCAATTGAATTGATTTTAATTCGGCTTTAATGTCTTTTTGATTTTGTGGAGGGAGAAGACGGGTGTTGATGCAAAAAATGCACCATAATAGAGAGAAATGAGACGGCAATTTTTACGTGAAAATTCGAATGTCCGGAGGAAAAACCACGACGCCATCCAGGTGATTTGAATCCACTAATCGAATCTCCTCTTACAAAGCTTGATCTATAAATAGAGACCGAATGAGTACAAGAGGGATAGAAAAAGAGAGGCAGCTCAGCCCGAGAGAGAGAAAGGAAGGGTCCTTAGAGAGAGCAATCCCCCCCTTATTTATAGCTTGGAGAGGAGGAGACATAGTAGGTTTAGTCTGTCACATCTGACATCTACTCCTGCAAAGGACGATTAGGGAGTGGGCTCTCATGCTGTCTTAAATACTGAGTTGACACAATAGTACGGAGAGTACGATCTTGTGATATCTCTTTGAGCTGCTGTTCGACAAGGGGCTGCTGTTGAGCAACTGTTCGGCAAAGGATGTTAGAGAAGGTTCTAACAAAAAGAATAAAAATCGATTGGCGATTGAATTGATTTGATAGATTGATTCGGTTTAATTTTGAAAAGGTTCGATTAATGTAGTCAAACTCGTTCGAACTCGGCTAATAATGTGGTGCCTATCAATATGGTGGTGGGCCGGGTTCAATATATTTATGTTGACCGGTGGAGCTCTTAGGCCTCCTCCTCTGGGACGCTTTAGCTAAGCAAAATGGACCGTTGAGGAGATTCCATGCACGTATTGCGGTCGCAAAGTGCTTCCGTTGAACCGGCCCAACGGTCAGCAAATTTTTTTTTTTTTTTTTTTTTTTATAATGGTCGGCAAAGTTATTATGCGAGAGGGAAGCTAATAGTAATATGATTCCATTTGCTGCCTAGTGCTGGCTTGGCTTATGAGTTGTGTAGGGCCAGTAGGAAGAGTTAGTGGCAGCTATAAGAATGGCTCATGGCCTCATAGAGATGATTCACAAGGTTCCATAAAAATAAAATAAAAATATATATATATATATATTTTAAGTCACACTTGGCATGTATAATTCGATAAAATTATGATCATTTCAAATTTCGTATATTATACAGTCAGATGCATATATTTTATTCGATGTTCCTTCTTACGAAAGCAGGGAGGAAGTTATAAAGAAGTTGAAGGCAAAGTGACCTAGTCGAACAGGCTCCGATGTTTGGTAAGACTTGAATGGTGAATATTGTATCAAAAGAGGATACATATAAGTTGCATGTTTGTGGCGAAAGAAAACCTTAAGTAAAATATTTGAATTAGGACTTAGGTGTATCCTATCCTTTAACATACTGCGTCCATATATCCTTTGGTGCTTTCAAGAAAAAACTTGTAAAAGATGGGCAGAAAAGAGGTGTGAGAAAAAAATTTCAAAAACGTGTCGTCGTTGTGTGAAGTGACTAACGTTCCTAGAAGAGTAATCATTAAGATCTACTTTGGTTGGTCTTGTGACAAACTAATCGTTTATTCAACAAGTTGATAATTATTTTAATTTATGAAATTCAAAGTTATTTAGTAGGAAAATTAATTTATAAAATCACTATTTTTAAGTCAACATTAAAAATTAAATTTAGATAAGAATATTTATTCAATTAAAAATTTATGTGTGATGTGAAAGTTTATTATTATATTAAAATATGTGAGGAGTATGATATAAGTTATTTATTTTTTAGTCATATATATATATATATAGAATGTAAAATAATTTTTTTATTTTAAAATATATTTATAATATGAAATATAGTTAATTTTTAATATTAAAAATTATATATGACCAAATATGTCGGGTAAAAATTAATAAAATTAAGTTAAACTCAGTAAATAAACACATTAATATGTTTTAGGAGCCCAAGTATATATATTTAAGATAATACATCATATATATTATAAGGTTATTATTTATCCATTTGGGTTTTTTTTCAACCAAAAATTATTTAACATGTATTTTTTAAATAATTTCCGTTATACTCAACTATTTAATTAGTTATATATTTTTTAAAAATATTTAAACATTTATGCTTAAACCTACATATATATATATATATATATATATATATTTTCAATGCACTTAATATTAAAATTGATAAAATTTATCTGTCAGCTTGATAAATAGATCATTCATATTCATTTATCAAGTTTAACGAAAA
Organism: Apostasia shenzhenica; assembly: GCA_002786265.1. Taxonomy (NCBI): domain Eukaryota; kingdom Viridiplantae; phylum Streptophyta; class Magnoliopsida; order Asparagales; family Orchidaceae; genus Apostasia; species Apostasia shenzhenica. Next base: position 5,180,840 of record KZ451906.1, read on the forward strand.
AGTCTGAACATATTTGGAAAAGCTCAACTCCTAAATAATGACGAGCTTAAATATAGTAATATTTAACTTATGATTTATGTTAGTGAATAATCATATAAATATCGTGGACATGATCATCTAAGTTAAAGGATTATTAATGAAATTAATTAATAAATTTTTTTAATATTGTTATATATTCTATAATGTTAATAACAAACTATATATTTTAACTTTTTATCATTCTTTTACTTTAATTCATAATTCAATTTAAATAGCTCTATTATGTGCAATCTCAACGCTTGATAAGCTCGATTAATTAAGGTTGAGTTTATTCATTTATAAACAAACAGAGCTTAAATATAATAGTGAAAGAGCTCGGCTCATTTATGGATGAACTTAAATATTGAAATCTAAAACAAAGTTGAACTTAATCACCAGGCTTAGTTCAACTCGGTCCATCTTTTAGCTTGGCTATAAACTATAGTTTGCAGTAGCTACTTGCTAGCGATCATTTGATTCAAGGAAAGTTGATTTTGCGGAGCTTCACTGGAAAGTGGGTTTCAGTCGAAACACTTATATTTTATTGGAATCAATGGAATGCGAATTTTTAAATTGGTGTCAAATAAAATCGATTCAAAACTATCGAAGCTGAACAATTTGGCCAAGAAATCGATAAATTGACATAATTTTCATGAGAAGCATGTGAGAATCATGCATGTTTGACAAGATGATACAAACCATTGAATGCAAGATGAAAATTCCAAATCAAATGCTGCTAATTAATTCAAATGATCCATGTATATTTTAAAATGATCCAATTTTATTTTATTGTTTTTTTTAAAAAAAATATTTAGAGGGACTATTTACATATGTGATAGCTAAAACAGCTTATTTAATATAAATATTATTTTAAAAATACTTTAAATATTTTAATATTATTCTCTCTATACTATAATATCTATTAATTATTTAATTTCTGATTCAATCTAAATATCATCTATTAGTTATCAATCATGATTAGATTAATCACTATTGATCACATAAATATTTTATAAATAAATAATAAATATTGAATATTATTTATTAATACAAAAATATTAGTAACATCATTTTAGTAATTCGATACATAATATTAATATGTAATATTACTAAATATTTTAATTATTGAATAATACTCAAAGTCTACTATTTATCTATAGAATAATAATATAAAAAATTATAGCTAAAGTATTTTTAGAATAATATTTATATTTATAGTGTCTAACAAGTAAATATGATAGTAATTTGTGTCATACATATAAATTCCTCTAAATTGAATAATCCTTCTAAGATTATCATATATTTAAAATATTATTACGTAATTGGTTCATGAAATAGGTGGGCAATGTATCAAAATTCTAAAAATAATAAAAATTGTTATTTAGTTTGTACAATGAAATAACTTAGACAAAATAAAAGTAACAAGCATCTCAATGAGAATTAGTGAGAGATAAAAATCATATAATAAATAAGTAATAACGCAATTAATTTATAATGATTCGACGTAGGCACAAAACTAAATCTAACTTCAAATTTCAAAAAAATATCTCGAAAAAAAGTAAAATGTAACTCTAAAAAATTTCTCAATTATACATTTCTCCACTAATAATTTTGTTTTTTTTTTTTGAATGAGCTCAAATGTAGAGTTTTTTGAATGAGATCATATATATAAGATTGGTTGAAATTAAATGAGAAATCAATACAACTTAATTAATTATTTATGAATAAGTTGATATATGATAATAAAATATAGAGTAAAAAGTCACTAATAATTGGCAGATGGATTCGAATCGAATCAGTTTAATCCAAATTCACTTAAAATTCAGAACAAATTATTTCTTTGATCAGCTCAACCTTGACCCAAATCTAACTCAAGTGAAATCTGAGTTGGCCCGGATCTCGGGTAGAGTTGGTTTAGCACTCCACAAAAGTACAAATAGAATTTAATATATATAATTTTAATTTATTTAAAAGTAAATAATATATGTATTAATTATGAAGTTTATCTTATTTTATTAGTTAAAAATTCATCTCCTTTCTAAAATATATCCTAACTTTTAGCTTATTATGAGTGGCGTAACAATTAGCTAGCATTTATTAAAAATTAAATGATGTGTTTTAATTAAAGCAATATAAAGTGGTTATAATAATTTATTAATTAAATATAAGAAAAGAAAAAAATAATTTAAATACTATACTAATATTGCATCTCATTTTATTTTAGAAAAAATATTCAAGGAAGCACTTCGAATGCAGATAAAAATTTGATAAAAAATTAAATTATGTAGAGTCAAGTTAGATATAAATGAGTTAGATTATCGTCAATATATAATCTGACAACGAAAAAAATAATGGATCAACTCAATTTTTTAATTAAATAAATAATAAATAAAAGGTAGAAGAAGAGAGAAGAAGAAGAAAGAAAAAAAAACTTTTTTTTTTAATTAAATTTCGAATCGGGTCGGGTGAATAATGAATATCGGACTTATCACTAATGCCTGGGGCATAATCGTAATTAAATGCAAAGCCGTGCCTTAAATCTCTACGCTCGCTCTACTTATACCCCTGCGGCCCAGTCCAAACATCAGAGAACGCGAAGAACGGGAGAAAAATGGTATCTTTGCAGGCCGTACAATCTCGAAGTGCCGCATCAATGCCATCGCCTTTAGTGCCGGCGGTCAAACTCCTTCCTCCCGCCACCATCTCCGTCCCCTCCCCCTCCCCGAGATCCATTTCGGCTGCCGACGCTTCTCCTGTAGCCGCCGCCGCTCCTGCTCCTCCACCGCTTGAGAGCCCGGCAGCCAATTCACTGAAGCCGTTGTCGGCGGCCGATTCAGCCGCCACTGCCTTCTGGGACTACCAAATGCTCTTCCTCTCCCAGCGCGGTGAGTCGCCGGAACCCATCCAGCTCGCACATTCTGAGGGCGCGGTTCCAGTCGACTTCCCCTGCGGCACGTACTACCTAACCGGACCGGGAATCTTCTCCGATGACTATGGTTCAAATATTCACCCGCTGGACGGCCACGGGTACCTCCGGTCGTTCGATTTCTCGGGCGGTGGCGGCGAGGTGCGTTATGCAGCGAGGTACGTGGAGACGGCGGCGGTGAGGGAGGAGAGGGATCCGGAAGGGACAAGGGAGTGGCGGTTCACTCACCGGGGGCCATTCTCGGTGCTGAGAGGAGGAAAGAGAATGGGGAACGTGAAAGTGATGAAAAACGTGGCGAATACGGCAGTTCTCCGGTGGGCCGGCCGCCTGCTCTGCCTTTGGGAGGGCGGCGATCCGTACGAGATTGATCCGACAACATTGGAGACGATTGGCGCCATCGATCTCGTCGGCGACGGCGAGGATGGCTGTCGAAGTTGGCGGGGATGGCCGCCTGCAGGAGGTGTCGCCGGAGTGGCGGACGTCGGTATGAACATCGCCGCTGGGCTACTTCGCCCCATACTTCACGGTATGCGCTTCTGCCTGATTTTACATGCTCTATGTTTTAAATAATTTTCTTTTCCAATTATATAATTATTATTATCAATTATATCTTATTTATTCCAGAAGAAAAAAATTTAAACATTTATTTCAAGTAATTCAGTAAATTTATTTTAAATAAATGAAAAATCTACTAATTTTAGGTGTATATATAGTATTTGCTATATATGTTTTCATAATTTGGATCGTTAATAATATTAAATAAATTAAAAGTATTTTTTAAAAATTAGGCGCATGTTTAATCTCACATATCACATAAATTTCTACTTTACTTATATATTATATATATTTTTATGATGAAAATTAAAATTTAATATATATTATATAAATATCAAGATAAAAATATCATCTTTAAAATTTAACTTTAATCTTCATTAAGAACTTTGGGTTATTGGGCAAAGTCAGAGCCGCAAAAAATGACAAAAATAATTAGAGAACGTTATTCTCAGATCTCCATGTAGATTTCTCAAATCAAATGACTTAAATTTTCTGCGAAGGTTAATTATTATAATTAAAGGGTGTGTTTGTTTGTAAGGTTAAATTTAAGAAGGTTAAAATTAAATTTAGATAAAAATATTTTTTTATTGAAAGTTGTGAATGATGTGAAATAAAATTAATTATTATATTGAGATATGTGAGGGATGTGATATAAAGTTAGTTATTATATTGGAATATGTGAGGAATGTGATATAAGTTAGTTATTATTTTAGTAATATGTGTAGGATGTGAAATAAATTTAATTTTTGATATTAAATTTTATGTGTGATGTGATATGCCTGATTAAAATTAAACTATGTTAATTTTAAACTCCTAGGCAAACAGGGCCTGCACCGCTACTGCTTCATTAATGAAGCCTACCAAACCTACATAATTCCATCAACTACTCTCTCATTATAAATAATCTCATTTAGACAAGGTGCCCTCCAGTTGTGTTGCTAGAATTTTGAACAGTTACACCACAACTTCAGCTCTGTTCAATTAGCTTTTTTTCCTTCCAACAAAGCTCCCCTGGCAATCAGCAGCTTGTTTTCGTCTTCTCTGCTCCTTCAACGAGACAGTCTCAGGGATCTCCTCTATCTTAGCATCTTTTTCTTCTTTAATCAACTCTATAATCCTACTCATCCTTAATTTCTTGTTTGAATTTTCACCCAAACTTTATCCATTTCAATTGAGTCCTAATTCATAACGAGGCCTCAACCTTAGCAATTCGTATGTAATTTTCCGTGATATAAAATATAGTTTTGGGAAATTTTAAAAAAAATTATATGTCGATAGTATCAAAGACATTAATAAAAAATATATATATATATATATATAATATTTATTTACATAATTTGTATTATTATAGGAGTATTTAGAATGCCTCCAAAGCGATTGCTGTCACACTACAAAATTGATGCCAAGCGGGATCGCCTCCTCCTCCTCTCCTGCAACGCTGAGGACATGCTACTTCCCTGCTCCAATTTCACTTTCTACGGTAATAAATAATTTATTTATTTATTTATTTATTTATTTATTTGATTATTTATTTATTTGATATTCATAGTAATAATATGATACGTTTTAAAGCAAAATTTGATTCTCATCCAAACAAAATTTCTGTGTTTGATCACATTTTTAAACATGCTGGGAGTTTTATTCGATATCGATATTTTAAGATGATGTAATATATATCGGAAAAAATTATTCGGCTTAGAGATCGCTCGACTCAGAAGCTAACGCAGGCAATAAGTGCCCAATCTTGCATGAAAGCCTGCACAAGCAAACTTCATGCGCAAGGCAAAAGTGATGTCGTTTTTTTCATCATTTATATTTTGTAATTTCATTTTTGCTAATTTTTTTTAATACGTAAGACCATAAAATATTAAAAAAAATGCTTTTATATAATCATAAAATAATCTTAAAATTACGTACGTATGATAACTTAATATATACTCTCACATATTTTTTGTGTAGTAAACAATGATCTGATGCTTGACAAAAAACAAAAAAAAAACGCTTGGAATCCACACCAACATGTTTATTGGAATCTAATTGCTCATACCTTTGTGATAAATTAATTTGTAATATAAGGTCTGTCAATGGATCGGATCATTACCCGATCCGATTCGAGTTCCGATCCGATTAAACCCCCAAATGAATTTTTTTTTATCCGTCAATCCGCCCCATTTATTGACCCGATCCATTTACAAATAAATGGATCGGATATGGATCACCATTGACCCGACCCGTTTAAAATTCGATCCATTTATATAATCTAATTTGTAGTTCATACAGGGTTATATTGTGGCTAATATTTTTTTGTTGGAAGGCTTAAGTAAAAAGCGTCACTATCATTAATTAATAAAAGATTTTTACATATTATATTAGTAGATTATAGTTTATAATGCTCAGTTTATATTTCACAATATATATGTGATTTTTATATTAAAATATTTAATTAATTCATAAAAATATAATATTTTTTTATTTTATTTTCAATTATTAAAATTACTTAAACATAACTACTTTTATTGTAAATGGATTAAACCCGAAAACCCGAGTTCCGAACCGATCCGATTTCCGACCCGAGAGGATATGGATCGACTATGACCCAATCCGATGTATAACCCGATCCAACATATATGAATTTGGATCCGAGTCGGAGTCAACCCGACCCGAATCCGATCCGTTGACAGGTGTACCTGTGAGTCACATCATTTATGTAAATTACCTTCAGTTCAAGATTTTAAAATTTAGTTTCAATTTCAGTTTGAAACGTAAGATAAAAATATTAATTTTGATAGTTTAGATAGTTTTGATATCAATGATTTCAGCTTTTTTATAAATTATTTAAATTTTATAAATTTAAAATTTGAGTTATTTAATGATAATTATGAGTATTATTTTTTTAAGAAAAATGAGCTTCAGCAGTTCTAGTCAAGTTTCACTTGAAATTCTACTGAAATAATTAACTTTTGGCAAAAATCCAAACTCAGTAGCTTTTTCGAATTAACGGATCTAAAACTGCTAAAACTCTGATTTTTAAATTCAGATATTTCAATATATAGAAATAGTTAATTTCCTCTAATTTAAATGTATATGTAATTTAATTTTTTTAAACTATAAATTAATAAAATTAGTATTCTATTTGAGAAAAAATACAAATAAATTTTTCAATATTAATTAAAATATTTAATAGATGATTTTTTTAATTGATAAAATAATTTAGATATTTTGTTTATTTAAAATATTAATTTAATATTTAAATTAATTAAATTATTCTGCTAGTAAAAAAAATATATTTTTTATTGAGTTTTTTTATTAATATAAACAAATCTATTTGCTTATTACCTTAGTTAATTTAAAATTAGAGAGATCTCAATATGCATTGGCCCAAACTAAAAAATTTAATTGCTATTTTATTATTACTTTGAGGTTAAATGAGCAATATGAAATAAGTTTAGGATGATATATGTAATTATGCATAATATTAATAAATCATTTTGGAAAATAGAGCGTGTTAAATGCCGCCCAAATCACAAAACTTGGGCTCCCCTTTATAAAATCATTTATATGCTTTGCTACTTGGATAGGCCCATTACGATGGGTAGCCCACTGGGCCTAATAGGCCCAATACAGTGTACGCCAATCCACTAAAATTCGCTTTCTCAATATTTATTTTTGGTAAATTACTTACAAATGCCTGGGATTGGTTATCAATTCTATTTGGTCCACACATTTTAAAGCATATTATATGCTTCTTTGGGATATAAACATAAATTGATAAGTTAGGATATTTTTGCTATTAAGTTGCTCAAATTATTATAATGCCCTAACTATATTTTTTTTAATAAAATTTACGAACATAAAATATCTTGGTCAATAATGTTCCAGCTGCTTTTTTTTTCTATTTGTCATTTTCTTTTACTTTTAAAATTTTAATATTAATATTTCAAATTAATTAAAAGCTTATAATTGTAATTTGAACTGTAATTTAATGGACAAATTTTACAAAAGTACCTATCAACTTGATAATTTGTCATTTCTGAAGTTTAAAGCTAAAATTATAAAATGTATGTATTATCAAAAAATAAAAGCATTATCAAATTATTATGTGGATTAAAATGTAATGATTATCTTACTTGAAGGACTGAAATTAATTTTGTTTCTTTCATGTGTGTTTTTTCGTGCGACGGATCAGAATTTGATAGCAATTTGGAGTTAAAGCAAAAGAAAAAGTTCACGATCTCCGACCACCTTATGATCCACGACTGGGCCTTCACCGACAATCACTACATTCTTATTGCCAACCGCATCAAGCTTGACCTCCCAGGTTGACGTGTTTCTCTCTTCATCTTCAATCTAAGCTTGAAATCACTACTGTACCTATATAATATTTCACTAAACTCAATAATTTAGATTTTTTAAACTTTTTTCATAAATAATTTTAGTGAAGACAAGAAGAATATATTCTAAATTAATTCAAATTTATAAAATAGAGATAAATAGCATTTGGTTCCTTTTATTTGCTATTTTTATGTATACAATTTACTCTAATTTTGAAATTAAACTGATTAGCTCACGAATTTTAGTAAGTGCGGATAAATTCTTTTTTATTACAAAATATTTATCTTTGTTGTCACACACAATTGTTGCTACTAAAAAAGTTATAAAAATAATTACTTTTTTGTTATATAATTAATTACTATTATTAAAAAAATTCATCTGGAATTTTACTAAAACATATGGACCAATTTGGTTAATTCTAAAAGGTAGAGCGACCTGTATGGACACAAGAAAAAAAAAGAAGAACTCGGATGCAATTTACCTATAAAATAATGGAAGTTGAACGAGCTCATAATTGTAAACAAATGGAATTACAGGATCATTGCTCGCTGTATCCGGTCTATCTCCGATGATCTCGGCCCTCGCCGTGAATCCAAGCCAATCGAAAACGCCCGTCTATCTTCTTCCCAGATTCGCGGGAAGGGCAAAGCAGAGGAGGGACTGGCGAGCTCCCATTGAAGTCCCCTCTCAGCTCTGGATCTCTCACGTCGCCAATGCCTTCGAGGAAGACGACGGCGCCGGCGGCGTCGAGTTCCAGATCCAGGCCTCCGCTTGCTCCTATGAGTGGTTCAACTTCCAGAAAATGTTCGGTAAGTGCTGATCCTCCATTAATTAAAACATTTAGGCAAATTTACACCTTTAGCTCAAAAGATTCATTATTTTCAAACGACAACCACAAAATCGATTATTTTCAGCACTCCTCATTTTTGGGTGAATTTATAGGCAACACCACGCTTTTAAAGTTAAATAAGAGTGCTGCCCGAAAATAATTGACTTTGGGGTGCCGCCTGAAAATAATGAATCTTTAAAGATGATAGATGTAAATCCCCCGACAAATTATTGCTCAAACCTCTCGTTCCACAAAGGGGAAAAGAAGGTCCCTCGTGCTAGGATTGTTATCCGACCAACTTTTAGTGAGTTAAGGATAACTCAAAATCGAAAATTTAGAGCTTGTTCAGCTTATATTGATCCAAAATAGAAATCGAATATATTTGAGTTGAATCAGCTGGAATCGCGTTTAATTCCGAGCCAATTTAAATCAAAATTTATGTTAACTCATTATCCAAAAGATCTAGGAGAATTTTATTCCCAATTTTATCCCTTTTTAATTTTTTCTCTATTAGACCACAATCTTAACTTACATAAAAATTATTTAATATGATTATTATATAAATATATATACACCAACATTATCTATATTTTACATAAAATTTTGAGACAATTTGAATTATATGTTAATTAGTGAGGAGGGCTAACTTGAAATCGGCTCAAAATCAATTTCAAGCCAAATGCTTTAGTTCACAATTCATTTTAAAGTTTTGAATTGCTTTCGAGTCCATTCAAAAACCAAGCAAGTCACAAGTTTTATTCTTAGATATTTGTAGCACCGATGTCTCACGTCCAAAAATTCTTTTGTGAGTCATTTTTTGTGAATTTCATCTTTTTTTATCGTTAAAGTGTATTTTTTTCAAAAAATAAAATATATGTTATTTAAGCATTTATTTAACTATCTATTCTGATGGAATCTAGAAAAAAACTCATATTATGTGGAACAACTTCTTGTAAGAGAGATCTAAATGAAATATTTTTGTTTTTAAGAACCTACGTGAGAGTGAGATAGAGTATGTAACTCAAACTCCCAGATGTAATTTTTCCTTTTTGAGATATATATATTTATACTTCGAATTATTAAGTTGGGATATTTACCTACATGTCACATCATTTAGTTTTATTTATATATTACTCATTCATTCTTAGTTAATTACGCTATGCACACTCTTACATACACACACTTGAGTTAAAATTTAGTCAAAATTTATTTGAAAAAAAAATATTTCATTAGTAAATTATTAAAATTATATTCTTATCCTTAATAGTATATATCTTTTTCTTCCTCAATGCCACAATAAAATATTGATCTGTCTTAAAATCAATTCACATCGCGGATGTCTCCTTCCCATGCCACCATCTAAATATCAAGATTTTAAAATTTTCACTCAAAATATATTTAAATATCTTTAAAATAATATAATAAACGGCTCAGATTTTTTATAACTTAACCATAATTAGGTTATTAAAAAATTATGATTACTCATTATAATAAAAATAAGTTAAGGTATGTGTATGTAAAATTTTATAATATTTTGAGTGCGCGTAGCATAATTAATTAAAAATAAATAGATAATACATAAATAAAAAATTAAATAATGTGGAATGTAATTAATTATTCCTATTAAGTTTCTAAGTTGAGCATTTTTTTTTCTGTAATTTTTGAAATTTTGCAGGTTATAATTGGCAAAGCAGGAGGCTGGACCCTTCCGTCATGAATGTAGAAGAAGGCAAAGAGGAGCTGCTGCCTCACCTGGTTCGAGTAAGCCGAAAAAACGGCTCTATATTATTTATAATTAATGATTTTGAGCTTTTAATTAGTTATTTAATATAATAAATAATGGGTATTACAACTAATGTTAATAGATATCGATCGAGCTGGATGCCAAAGGGAGGTGTGGCAGCTGCAGCGTCGGAAACTCTTCCAGCAAATGGAGTTGGCCGGCAGATTTTCCGGCGATCAACCAGGCGTTTTCCGGCCAGAAGAGCAGCTTCTTGTACGCCGGAACAGCTTCCGGTAAACGGAGTTTTCTGCCGCATTTTCCGTACGATACAGTGGTGAAGATGAACTGCTCCGATGGTGCAGTGGCGTCGTGGTGGGCGGGCGGCCGGAAGTTCATCGGAGAACCTGTTTTCGTGCCTAAAGTCGCCGGAAAGGAGGAAGATGATGGCTACTTGCTTGTGGTGGAGGTAAGGCCTAGTTTGATTTAAAGTTTTTTTTTTTGTTGAGAAGAAAAATTTTTTAAATTTAATAAAAAAAATTTGAAATACATTAAATTTTAATATTCATATTTGCATTAGATGTGAAATAAAATTAATTTTTATAGTTAAAATTTATATTGAGTAAAGAAATTGACTCCAATCAAATGAAGCCTGAGTCAGATTTTTAAAATAACCTATCGATCGGCAGGAAGTGCTGAGTGCAGAGTCACCTGGCATCGTAAATATTACGTACATGAGTCGTATATAATTCGCGACTTATTTGTGAACTATCGTGTACGACTTATAAATAGATTGGGTCGTGAGTCGAGACTCAAAGAGTTCACTCGAGAAGATCATCATCATCATCATTATAATAATTTTTTTGTTTTAATGACAGTATGATGTTGCAAAGCTGAGGTGCAACCTGGTGATTTTGGATGCCAAGAAGATTGGAAGAGCTAATGCGGCGGTGGTGAGGCTGGAAGTGCCGAAGCATCTCAACTTCCCTCTTGGGTTCCACGGGTTCTGGGATGACAGCGATCGCCTTCATCGGGAGCCTGATACAATCTTAGTTCATCAGTCAACATTTGCTTAATCTGTGATCATGATTCAATTAAGAAAAAAATAAATTAAAGTTTGTAAATTTGTGAACTGGAACCAGAGCTTTCTTTATTGAATATGTTTTCATTGGTAAATACAGGATTTTCATGTCGGCTAATTATGGTATAAGAGCATTATAATGTGTCGAGAGAAGCTTAGTATCTTTGGGAACGATTCATGATGACAACTATGAAGACGACGATGGAGATCATGAATGAAGTACGGAGAAATTCACTGAAAACATCGCATTCAGCTTCAGGCAGGAAGGCCTGGCTAATATGCTTCGAAATCTTGCTGAATGCTTCCATGAGCTTTGCCTTGGTTTCAATGATCCATTTCAGTATTCCTCTCGCGGCTTCAGCGCCTTCATTTGAGCAGTGCTGCTTGCTTTCAGCTGTAAGAGATCTCGAGTTACTACAAATGACGAAGCTTTGATGAACCAAACATTAGGAACAAGGACGTAGATGCTGAGGTTAAGTTATTTGTTTACATATTCTAATATGCATAAACTATTTATACACTTCAGCTGAGGGTGAGTTATTACAACAACAACAACAACCAAGCCTTAATCCCACTAGGTGGGGTCGGCTACATGAATCCTTTGTTTCCATTGCGCTCTATCAGTTACTTTTAAGAATGCAACACGAGGACTTCCCAGGAGGTCACCCATCCTAGTACTACTCTCGCCCAAGCACGCTTAACTGCGGAGTTCTGATGGGATCCTGTGCTTTAGTGCTGGTATGATCGCACACAGGGTGAGTTACTACATAGATTTTTTTTTTTTTTTTTTTTTGCAGATTCCAAAAATTTACAATAAATTGAATAGTTACATAACATCACTCAAATGAGATGATGAATGAAATATATACCTTTTCTAAAAAGATACATCTACAACAATCTCAAGTGGATATCTTTCTTTTCAATTGAAATGTCAAAAAGATTATGAATTGTAGGGGGGAGGTCTAAAGAGTAACAGAAGACCATGGTTTAAATAGTATGTGGTAGGAGATATCACAAAACAAATAAAGCATGAAAGCAAAGGCACAGACCTTCATAAAAAAGTTTCTTAAATTCTTGTACTTCTTCATTCTTCATAACTGCATCCCACACAGCTCTATCAGATGACAGTGAAACAACAATCTTCTGCAAGAACAGCAAAGTAATTACACAATAACGAATACAGATTTATACGCAGTTTAATGGATCGCGTACATCAAGAAAATGCCGCTGGCACACAGGCATGAAAGAAGTAGAAAAGAATTGAACAATACTTAAATCGGTAAAGGCAGGAGCTGCATCACCTGAATGGATGGATTAATCTGTAGCAAACGAAAAGCATCGAGAACTTTCTCTCGTTCCTCAGATAGATGAGATTTAGAGCTATAAAGATGCATAGCAGGCTCAATCCAATCAGACTGTGATTCGGTTGACAATGAACGGTTCAAACTATGCATAGAGATTATCGCTTTATCTTTAACATCCTCTTCTGAAGAAAGGGGCTCTTCTATTGCCTCAGGGAATGCGATGGGAACAAACATCCTACAGCATCAGACCAAAGCTTTATTTATAGGCAATAAAATAGACATATTTAGCGAAATGTTGGTAACAGTTTAGTACAGCACAAAAAAATTCGGGATATAGTGATAATATGAGCTGAATATGCTGTTATTTACAAGCATGCTAACAAAAAAAATGAATATAAGAGAAAAACCTCCATCGTAATAGCTTAACTCAGTTGAGTTTACTGCTAGCAATCAAAACCATATAAGCACTCGTTCATGACCCGAACCTGTATAAGCACGAATTATATCCGGATAAGCCAAGTTGGGATTGGGTTGGGTTAAAAATTGTCATCCTTAATCGCACCAAAATCAATTAGCTCAATACAAATGAGATACAATACTATGACTTGAACTTAAATATAGTAATTTAATTAAAGTAGATGCCTATCCCTTTCTTTTTGAGTCTTTGACTTGCTAAAAAGATTGATAAAATAAAAAGAAAAGACAAATTATTATTCTTTTGGCAATGTGGTCTCGACTGAGAAGTACATAAGAAAATGTTGACTAAGGTAGAAGAAGTAATAACACTGCATTTGCAAGGCTGTAAAAAAGGATACAAAATCACACATATGTGAAAAGTCGCATCTTTTTCTACTATAGGAACTCTAGCATGCATAAACCAAACATGTTGCTCTCCTAATTGCACGAACCAAGCATATTGTTCTCCTATCATGAACTGTTAAGCCTAAGCATAGGCCATTTTTTATGTATGAGCTATTGTTTATTTTTTATCAGGGGCAAGACTAGGAAAAACAAGAGCTAACATGATGATAAATCAAGATGGTAAATGATGTCACTACCGCAGAGGAGTCCTTGACCTAGTGTTTTTACTTTTTTCACATTTTTAATCGAGTTTAGCAGAACAACAATATCCAAAAGGAAAAGAGGGACACCCTCAACTATGGGAAATTTAGGAGAGAAGAACTGCACAATTAGAAGGCTCATTCTCGAAGGAGTAGAGACAACAAGACAACAAGATGAAAGGATATGAGGAAAAGTATGCCTTCATGCCTAAAGAAGGATGTTTCGTGTAGAAGGAGCCACATGCCATGAGCAGTTGTCTAAAAATTGATACCATGTTTTCCATCATAAAGAAGCGGGAGAGAGACTGCTCCAAGCACAAATCAAGGACCAAGTCACATGAGATCATTGCAATTATTATTGCCTTTAATGCCAGACTCAAACCAACTACATCTAGTATGAAACTAATGAATGTCGAAGCACTAAACAATAGAAAGACAAGCAGGATAATGGAGGATACCGGGACAAATCATAATTTCATCACCGAGGATGAAGGCAAGAGGCCCTCGAATAGTCGAGGAAACTCGAATCAAGTCAGTGAATTCATCTGTGAAACCCCTTCAAGGTGCAACACAAGGAATGGAGCTACCATTAGGTTCTAAGAAGAGCCAAATAGACCTATTAGTGGCTCCCATGGATGAATTTATGTTGGTGCTAGGTATGGAATTCTCAAGAAACATAAGAACAATACCATTCCTTACATATACACAATGTATATGTTTTAAAAAGGAACTCCATGCGTGATTCTACCTTAGAAAATCATTACCTCCACCTAGGGGTGGCAATATATGACTCTACTCGTGAACCTAACCCAAACTCGACCCGAAAATTTTGAGTATGAGTCATAAATTTTGACCCATTTATTAAATGAGTCGGGTTAGGGTAGTACATAATCGGGTCAGTCGCATTTGGGTTACCCATTTATTAACATTTATTCTATAAATAGGTCAGGTTGGTGGGCTTACCCGACCTGTTTGCTATTTGAGTCGGGTATGAGTCATTGATCATGACCTATTTTATAAACGGGTTGGGCTCGGGTTGAGCTATTTGGGACGGGTGGAACTCGAGCTGCCAAACCGTTTTGCCGCCCCTACCTTCACCCAATGGGTTGGGGATCGAATCCAAGCAGCTATCATCCATGAAATTGGCTAAAAGAGTTAAGAAAGGTGAATCAACACCTTCTTATCCTTGAAGGTGGATGATCCAATATGGGATCTTTGGGAGTATGAAGTACCCACAATTCTCATGGCTATCCTTGAGAAGAATAAGGATGTGAGGCCAACAATATTCAACTGAGGACAGAGCCTTCCAACAATTAAAATAGCTAAGTCATGGAAAGAACGAGAAGACTTAGCACGATCCAATTTGGAGAAATCCCAAAAGAACATAAAAAGTGAGCTAACTCTAGAGGACGCCCTCAAGATTTCGCTACCAAATCAAGTCTTGGTAAAGTTCTTACCCCAATCATTCAAAGCTTTTTGGAAAGTACTCAAAGGCTTGACCTGAAAGTATGAAGGGCCATTTAAGGTAATTGCTAGGGTGGGAAATGTTTCATATTGGCTTGACCTTCCCGGTACTTTGAAGATTCACTCGGCCTTTCATGTAAGTACATTGAAGTCGTACTATCAAGACATGGAAGACCCTGGCCGAGGTCCTAATGAGCACCACTAATGGCCACCAAGGATTTTGACAAAGAAGCTAATGGGGTTCTTGCAAGAAGAGTGGAGCAGCAAATAGGGCTGCAACCAAGCATATAATATCTCATAAAGCGGAACAACCCAAGTAAGAGGGTGGGGGAAAATGCCACAGCCCACCTCATGTATAAACTATATAATTCTTAAAATGATATTATAGTATTCTAGAATGTTCTAGAACATCTACAAAGTTTCAAAATGGTTTAGAATTTCTAGAAAGTATTAAAAGTGTGTAGAAGTTTATGGAAGGCCTACAAAGACTTAGAAATTTATGGAAGGTTGTGAAACCATACGGAAGGTTCTAGAAGCTTGTGGATCACCACAGAAAGTATAATACTCTAGAAAAGATATGAAGAAGTGGAACGACTATAAATAGGGCCTAGTCCTTTTTCATTTGTAACCATTCAAAATTCAATCCAAGAAATGAGTTCCAAGTCTTAGTGCTCTAGTGCTCTTGTGCTCTTTCCCTCTCTAGCCCTCTTTCTGTTCTAGTCTCTCTCTTCATCCTAGCCTTGTTCCACCACTTTCCAACAATCATTATCAAGTAAGCTTACTTACCTACTTATCAAGTAAGCTTACTTACCTAGTTATTGTTCCACCACTTTTTCTCGATATTGTCTGCACGGCAACACAAGCGCAAGGGACTATAATTATGTCTATGTATTTTTATGTTTAAAAAAAGAAAAAATGAAATAAAAAGAGAAAGTGTGTGAGAAAAAGAAGAAAAAAAAATTGGCGCGGCCAGCTAAGTGCCGACCCGAGGGGAACGGCGACCGCGCACGATTGTGGCCCACGTGCAGGCTCTTGAGCCCACACAACCCAGCGGGCGCCCGACCGGAACTGAGTTCGCTGCAGGTTGACCAGCGAAGCTGCCGCCGGCAACCTTCCCCTCTCCTCTCTATAAACAGAACTTTCGGAGGCCATTTTGGGAGATCCAAAAATCTGATTTCAATGATTTTTTTAACGTTACGCTCTTGTCACTATGGAAAATATTTCTAGCAACATCCTGACACCAAGGAAAGACTTGAGATGTCCCGGCCTCGAGAAACGGTCGAATAACTGACCGCTGACTCGTCATTATCCCGTATCTTTGTACTATTTTCTATACCTTATTTCGTTCTATTTGTAATCGAACATCTTCGTTATTCGTATTTTCTTGCATCAAACTTGCAATTTTTGTTTTATACTTCCCTTTCTCTTGTATTACCACAACTTGCCAAAATTTCATCGTGGCGTACTTTTTCTTGTTCATGTTTTTATGCTATTGTTACTTTATTAAATTGACTATATACACTCGATAAACTACATCGTGCACATTTTCTACATCGTGCCCCATAAAATCATGTTCAGAATACTTCACATCTTCCATTTACTCTAAATGACACACAGAAACACCCTGCAGTCAGTCCAGATTCTTTTGATGTTCTCAATTGTAAGCTTTCGTCCATCAGTGAGAGTACCCCTCAATCAACCCCACGTTCCTTGCGTGAACATTACGTGTTAAATGCTCAATGGCAGGTCCAAAATCTCATTACCACAGTGCAAAGATGTTCACAAATTTACTCTCCCGACAAATAATATCTTTTCCTATACCCACAACCTCAAGCAGAGTCGCTGACCCATAGTTATCAACCACCAAGCTTTAAAAAGAACAAAAAGATCAACACCAAGGTATGGTAAATAATCAGCCACGTGAAATCAGATCAGTCAAGGCCACACCGACGTCGACATCGAACTCAGAAAAGAATGAAAAGGGCGCATGATGACAAAGGAGAAAGAGCAGAGATAACAGCAGGTGGTTAATGGAGTAACCCAGTTCTTACTGGTGAATGCAGGAGACGGCCTCCTCGGCCTCCTCCGTGGAAGGTGCAGGGCCGAAGACAAACCGTTCGAACCGCTCCGAGATACCAATCCTGTCCCCCGTCTCCACCTCCTCTCCCTCGACCGCCTCCCACTCATCCCCGTCGCCAAAGCAAAGCATGGCCCCCCGGCAACCCCCCGCCGCCGCAGTGACCGAAGTCGAGCTCGGTCCGGACGCGCAAGTCGACGAAGATGCAGAAGCGCCGGCAGCACCCACCACCGCCTCCCTCACACCGCCGATCGCCTGACCCACTGCCCGCAGCACGCTTCCCCCTCCCATTCCCGCAGACCTCCTCATCGTCGTCGCCCCTACGCGCGCCTCGTCGTTCCTCGCCCACGCGGAGCCAAATAATGAAATGGACAATCTTGCGAGACTTATCTTCGTAGGGTTTTTGGATCGTCCTCCGGAATGCGCTCAGATTTTGACGGCGGTCTCCCTCTCCGTTCGCCAGGCGTTCGTATGGAACTGCCACCGGCGCAACTCCGGCTATTTGCCCACCGCTTTTACAAACGCCGTTATCTCTGCGAATGATCGTTAAATGCCGACATGCAATTATACATTTATTTATCGAACTTAAATAAATTGAAAACATTAAATATAAATCTTTTTAGGAATAATATAACTTTAAAAGTGATCACTATATAAATTTGCATATTACATGTAATTATTATATTTTAAAGAAATTTTGCATGAACGAGATTAATTCAGCTGTTAACGATTCGATCTTGAGCCAATCCGATCTTGGCTCAAGATTAAATTGAAAGTATTTGATTCAATTTTGATTTGATTCAGAGAATGAATGAAGAGAGTTCGATCCGATCTCGATTCGAGCTGGGTCTGGCTCATTTGTTATTGATTGAAGCTCGATTTGAGCCAAAATCGATTCAGCTCTCGATTAATTTTTGATATTTTATTCAAATATTATGTATAAATATATTTGTTAATTCAATCAACTTAAACTATGGCCATTACTTTAAAAATAAAAATAAAAAAATTTACAATAAATATGATTTAAATGGTTAATACAGAAAATTCTAATGAAAGTCTAATGAAGCCTTCCATTAGACTACTGAAAAAAATTACATACTAAATTTAGTTACATGTATAAATATATATCATATTTTTTATTTTTTTAATCGATCTGATTTCAAGCCATCTCGATCCGATCTTATGCCGGCCCAAGATTGAATTGATAAATTTTTCGAGCCAAAAAAATGATTTGTTAGTCGGCTCATTTAGATCAAATCGAACTAATTTCTATTTAATTTTCAAGCGATCTTCAGTCTTCGTGCAAAATTAACAGCCTCGTCTATCAGATGATATTATAGTAACATTTCAAATGGTGCACATCCAAAATATAAGAGAGTAATTTCAACTCAAATTTTTTTAAAAAAAATTGCCTCAAATCAAGGCAGAAAAAATAAAATCACAAGCAAATAAAATTTATTAACATAAATCAAGTGTGTGGCATAAGATTTCAAAAATAAATATTTGAGGAATAAATCTAATTCATACAATCTCATAATTTATTGTCTCTATAGAATCAATATATTTGCATTGTTATTAAAAAAAAAGAAAAAAAAAAAGAGAGATCACACATAATATCATTTTATTATTATCTTTTTATCGGCCTCACTTTTTTCTCCCAAAATAGATACCACAACATTTTAGATTCACTATAATAGCTCAACTTAGGCAACTAAATTTATATAATTTCTAGCATCTGTCATTTGTTTTCATTGATATGGTCGTTGCATTAGGATATTTGGCGATCTATTAGAGACATTTAATTGCATTTTATTGTAATATCTATAATTACACATTTATTTGTCAGTATATCGATCAATTTTAAGAGACTAGACTCTTTTAGAGTTTAATTTATGACATATCAATGAATTTGAGTTGAATAGTGATATTTTTACTGCTATTCATTGCATTACGTTGAATTCAAGCGGAGTACAGGCTTTTAAAGTATGATTCATTGCATACTAACTTATTTTACTTGAATACAAGCAATTGTGTGAGTATTTAATTTATTTTTATGGTATTTGAAAAGAATATATGTAATTTGACTTTAATCTTGTCTATATGAAGATTTTTTAACATCATACTCCGGTAAATTTTTAAAATTACAAAACTAGCTGTGTAATTTAGCTTTAAAATGTTTTTTATGTCTGCTTTTGATCGAAGTTTTGATTATTGAACAATAATTTGGGTACTTTTGTAATTATTGAATCATTAACGGCTTTGTCGCATTTGCAGAGGGAAGCTTCGTCAAAATTTGTTTGCTGAAAGTTTTCTCAATAATGAGCGTAATATTAATCTTCTAGCCTTGGATGCTTTGAAGCAGGAAATGGACGGCTGGGATGCGCTGCATCTTGATCGCTTTTTATTCCTGCAATGCCTGTATAAATGTCGTAAAAGATCCTATTTAATGTGAAGACTAAAATCAGAAATAAAATAATAGATAATTTTTTAATTATTTAATATAATTTCTAATTAAAAATATTATTTTATTTTATTTTATATATTTAATTATTTTAATAAAAATATCAGTTTTATTTTATATTTTAAATTAAAAAATTTAGTTTAGAATGTGAAATTCAAGTATTTTAGTGTAGGATGTAAATTAAAGCTGATATTTTTATTTAAAATTATTGAGCATGTGCAATAAAATATATTTTTTTATATTAAAATTTGTATAAAATAATTAAAAAAATTATTTTTTTTATTTTTTAAACTAATACTGTTTTAGTTCTAATTTTGGTCATCCCGCTAAATATGGCCTAAATTTTATTATAATACATTATACTATACTACATCTCGATCATATGAGAGTTATAGGCTACATGATACTACATGATAGTTATTGTTACAATTTATTTATTAGGTATCTTGCAAAAATATAAATTATCTATCTCTACATTCACTTTTTTTTGCTTATATATTATATTTATCTTTCCTTAAATTAATGCATGAACAATTCATTAAATTATAAGGATAATTACCTACATGCCACACCATTTCGTTTTATTTATGCGTTACCCATCCATTCTTAGTTAATTACGCTATGCACACTCAAAACATTATAAAATCTTACATACACACACTTTCACTTGTTTTCATTATAATGAGCAATTATAATTTTTCAATGACCTAACTATAGTTAGGTTACAAAAATCTGAACTGTTCATCATATTATTTTAAGGATATTTAAATATATTTTGAGTGAAAATCTTAAAACTTTGATGTTTAGATTGTGGTAAGGGAAGGAAACATCCGCGACGTGAATTAATTTTAGGACAGATCAGCGCTTTAGTGTGACATCGAGGAAGAAAAAAAAATACTATTAAGGGTAAAAATATAATTTTAATGATTTACTAACGAAAAATTTTGCCCTTCCTTGTTTAATCTCTCTTTTTCATCTAATTCATGTGACAGTAATGAGTTTGGCATTGTGGTTTTCTATCGATCATCAGTAGGATTTTGTATATAAATTAATATATTGCCTACTTATTTTACATGTTTTATATATTTTGACTTGTTATTCTGATAGTGGGAGCAAGCTGGCCAACTTTCAATAAATGTATATCTATGTTGATATTACAATTCACATGATTTGACGTGAATGAATTCAATGATTGTCTGAATCCCTAATTAAGAAATTGAGAATAAATGAAGTGAAAAAATGATAATTTATATGTTTTAGAGAAATCCTTTCATATCAACAGAATCGATGCAAATGTAATTCATTACATATGAAGGTTTTTTTGTAGAGGTTACAAATGATGATTACTTCGAAAATGTAAGCAAATAATAACAGAAATATGATATAGATGTTGATCCTCATAGCTACTTAAATGTGGTATAGAAGAGGAAGATGGAGAGAGGCCTTCGGAGCGCTTAAAATATGATATTAAGTAGTCGGCATCCTGGCATGTCTTATCCAGGAACAAGCAAAATTGTAATTTTTCACAGTTGAGAAAAATTGTACTAATGATGAATTTGTTATCATCTCAATCGTTTAATACCTCGAAGGCTCTACTACCTTGACTTTGCCCATTGGTTGTTAGAGCCTTCACAGTCCATCATAGTGTGGTTGCTAGATCAGGCGTGTTAGTAGTGGTAAAAGCAGTAACAGCTGATGTGCAAACTAAGAAGATGCTTAAAACTGTAGCACGAGTGGAAGTATCTGGTAATTATAGAACATGAGTTGATCGTTAAGTTTAATGAACAAAAATGATTGTCTATGAAATTTGTCTGTTAAGAAAGAGATTTATCGGCCGCACAAAGTGACCAATGGTGTGGAGAATACTTGACTGTATAAAGCATGTGAAACTAAACGTGGAGCACAAGAAATAGTAGAAACTAGATGTGTAATATCCCGTGATTTTATTGTAGAGGTATTGTCCGCTTTGGCTTTAGGAAAACTGCGTGACTTGGGCACTTCCCAGAAAGTTACCTATCTCAGTGCTACTCCAGTCCAAGTACGCTTAACTACAAAGTTTTCCATCACTAGCTTCACGATTTTGCCCCAAAAAGGCGCCTTCACTATTTGAGATTACGTTATCTACTTAGACAACTCAGGATCTCTCTCCCTTTCCGATGTGGGATGATTCATTCCTGTACCCCTCTCAGCACACGATTCATTCTTGTGCTCCTCTCAGCACTCATTATTCGGCCTAGAATATTGTCAAAAGTCGCACTTTACTTCAGTGATTCCTTTCTCTTAGAATTCATTTATGTGCCTCTCTCAGCACTCATTATTCAGCCTAGAATCTTGTCAGGAGCCGCACTTTGCCTCAGTGATTCCTTTCTCTTAGAACATCACCCAGCAATCACTCCCCGCCTTCTTCGGTTACGGGAGTCACATGCCCACCAGCTTCCGCCTGGTTCGTCCTCGAACCACATCGTACTACAGGAGGTCGGCTCTGATACCATATTGTAACATCCCATGATCTTAATGTAAAGGTATTGTTCGCTTTGGCTTTAGAAAAACTGCGTGACTTGAGCTCTTCCTTAGAGGTCACTCATCCCAATGCTACTTCAGCTTAAGCACGCTCAACTATAAAATTTTTCATCACTAGTTTCACGGTTTTGCCCCAAAAGGCTCCTCCACCATTTGAGATCACGTTATCTACTTAGACAGCTCAGGATCTTCCTCCCTTTCCGATGTGGGACGATTCATTCCTGTGCCCTCTCACCACTCACTATTCGGTCTAGAAGCTTGCCAGGAGCGGCACTTGTAATGGCTTTCTCTTAGGACATCACCCAGCGATCACTCTCCGCCTTTTTCTGTTACGAGCATCACAAGATGTTAGTTAGAAACTAGATGCCAAGTGAAAGTTGACACTAGATAAAGATTAGTCACTAAGGTAAAATTGAGGATTTATCGAAAGCTAATCAACATGAAATGTGAAATGTTTGCTTGCATGAAGAAAAGTACATCATCATACGTTATCAACGTATCGATTATTGATCAAATGATTCTAGAGAATGCTTTACGAATAATTGAGAAAGAGCATATCATATCCAATGGTTACTCAACATAAATAATAGTACTGATTTTCATGTCAAAAATATGTAGTTCAAAAGACATAAATAATTAAAATCAAGATTTTAAATTTAGATATATACGATTTTGGTCATACTTTTATAATTCTTTAGTTTCGGGTATTTCATTTTGACCACTTTAGATAGTTTTTAGCCCATGCAAATAAATTTTAGCTGATTTTAATTAAAAAAAATTCACATAAACCTTGTAACTCTTCAAAAAAAACTTCTTCAAAGTTTCAAATATACTTTAAGATTTTAGTGATCTAAAAAATAATATGTGTACTTTTTATCATTAATAAATTAATTTTGAGTTTTTAAAAATTTAAATAATTTAAAAGAGCTGGAAGCTGTAATTATCGAAATTTTTAAAATTATAGAAGCTGATATTACCGAAACTGAAATTAAAATTGAATTAATTTTAAAACTTTTGTTTTTATTTGACTACTCCACAAAGATTTTTTTTGATGTTTTGAAATCATGAACTCCAGTTTTTCATTTTTTTTTTACGATTTTAAGTAATCCCTCAATTTCATATATATATATATATATATATATATATATATATATGATCATATTTTATTTTGATATGATATAATACCATGCGATACCAATATCATAGAAATAAACTGTAAATTAATTATGTGGTTATTGTTAAATGGTTGAGCATTAAGAAGAAAATAAATAATTAACGTACGAAGTAGTGGCAGGTTAATAATTTTTAAGTTCGTTAAAAAATTTTTTTCTAAATATTTATGTCGTGCGAAGTCAACAATATAATTCAGAAAAAGATAAGAAATAAACTTAAGCTAAAATAAGTATTACCGTATATGAAGTCAAAATTTTCTAAATTCCTTTAAGATTATCATACCAAATGAGATCCGAAGTAACTTGAAGGTAACACAATATTTAATTTGAAAAGATATCTCTAGATGAATACTTGAATAAAAATAAACTCAAAATTAATTCTTTGGTTAATCTGAAAAAGGGAAGCTTCATCTTCTTATATTATATCAGTTTTAATTTCACCTCAGTAAATATTATTATTTTCATTTAAAATAAATTTTTTCTAATTTTTCTCTCCTCAAATATTACTATTTTCATATATTGTAAAATAGTAACAAAAAACAATTAAAAATAGCCATACTTTTTAAGCAATCGAATTAAAATTAGTAATAAATTTCATTTATTTGATCTTCTTTTGTTATTAATTATTATGTTATTTATTTTATATCTAATTTTTGAATCATTCTAAAATAGATTATTTTTTAATTATTTATTTTATTTCTTGAATAATTTAATTTGATTAATATGTGTTTGATAAAATTTGATATTTTATAACTAAAATTTAATATTTTTGATTTCACTTAAGCTAAAATAATTAACCTATGAATTTTCTTTTTTATGCAACATATTATTAATATTTTTAACATAAATTTCAACATATATAAATCAGACATTTTATTATATAAAAATATGTGATCAGATCAATTTCAATTGGATTTATCCAACAAATTCCCCATGTGATATTCATTTAAAATGACAGACTGCCTAACATCAAAAAAAAAAAAAACTACCAAATAATAGAAAAACCTGCACCGGGTCGCATGCGGGGCTTCTCGTACCGGATCGAAATCCGCTGCTCTCGCATAGTCCACGTGTCGACTACCGCCGCCACCTCACCAGGCACAAATTTTCTCACACAATGAAAGACACCCACCAATAATCACGCGCCACGTTGGCCACCGTGGCCCATGCACCCAGCTGACCGCCGCTTCTTGCATAGTAGTAGAGTGGGCGTTCTCGTCCACATGCCCGGTGAGTGGGGATGCCCGCGGTCAACGTCGTGCCGGGGAACCTGAATTCCTTGTCCACATACATTCTCTCTCCTATTCTCTTGCTAAACCTTCACCACTTATAATATGTTTGTTTTTATTAAGTAAATTGATAAAAAAAAAGGTGAATTGCATATGGGCACCTAGGTTGAGAGTATATTTGAAATAAGCCCAGACATTTTTGATATTTTAATTCCCATAGATCCTTTTTCTTCAACTTAATCTGAGTATCTCACATTTTCAGATTTACTCCAATTAATTAATTATCTACTCTCGGCTAACATAGAGTTGAGCTCAATTGTTCTAGTAAGTAGAACTCAATTCAAATTCAAACTTAATTAAGCTTAATTATCATCTTATTTTTAATAATAGTTCAATCTCATATTCTCAATAACTTATTTATAATTATAAAATATTTCATAAAAGAATAATAAATATGCTTATACATATATTGAGTTGATTAATATTTAAATTGATGAGCTAATCTCTCCGATTTGATTATTATCAAATGTCTCGCCTAGGGTTACACTAAATGATCAACTTGAGAAAAGAGATAATTCAAACATTTTTGCTACCCAATCCAAAAAAAAACGACAAATATGCAATGTAAAAATCGATTTTTTATTTTATCTAATCCACTAGATTATCCAATTGATTCAGGAAATAGTGATGAAACCTTTGGGACAGTTATGAAACATCTTCTCTACCACAGTCACTTACCTGTAATTTGACCAATAATTGGATTAAAAATAAAATTATATAAATTGTTATAAATTTGAATATTGATAAATGAAAAATATAGTACATTTAGGGGTGGCGAAGAATCCGCCACGTAAGCAAAGCTTTGGTCGTTCATATCTCTTTCCCACCTCTCATTGGCCGGCGGCCGGATCGAACCAAACCACGCACCCCTTCATTTACTCTACTTTACTCTTCCCCTCTCCCTCCTCCTCCTCCTCCTCCTCCTCCTCCTCTCCAGCCGCCGGGGCCGGCGCCATGTCATCGCTGGACTTCTGCAACATGTGCGGAGCCACCGGCGGGAGTTGCCGCCACCAAACCGATCTCAACCGCTCGGCTCCGTTCTTCCCGGAGCCCGGCCACGTGGCCGAGGGGCTCCACGAGTTCCAGTTCTTCAGCCACGATGAGACGGTCGCCGCCTGGCTGTTCGGTGACGACAAGTCTTGCGAGCCGAGGCAATCGGAGGAGCCGCTGGCGCTGGCACCGTCGCAGCTGCCCTTCGGCTTGACCTTTGGCGTCTGCCTAAGGGCCGCCGACTGCGAGCAGGAGCCGGAGCCGGAGCCACAGCCCGCAGTGGAGGTTCCGGCCATGGTTCCGGCTGCAACCGCCTCCATCGTGAGTGGCTCTCGATCGAACTTGCTAATAATCTCAATTGTACAGCTACATAAATTCAATTCTACGTTGGTATTTTTGTTAGCGGAATACATTAATATATATATATGGAAATAGAGAATGAATTTTTGGTTTGAGTTTTTTTTTTTAGACAGGAGAAAAAATATTTTATTTTTTAAATTTAATGGGAGAGTAATTTATTTTAATATTAAAAAATATGTAAAATGTGAAATACTTTTAATTCTAATATTCGTATTTATGTTGAATGTGAAATAAAATTAATTTTTATAGTTAAAATTTGTGTTAGGTAAAAAAAATTATCTCGAACCAAATGAGGTCATCTAGGCCAAGTGCTTTGTGGTGGAAAACAACTTGTTTGGTTATTAAGCTTTGATGTATTTCTGTCATCTTCAGAAAAAATTAACTAAAAATAAAACTAATTCTTTATCACACACCACAAAAAAAATTAATTATACATATATATATATATATATACATATTATGTGAAGAAAACTATTCGTTTAATATATATGAAAAAATTTCACTTATTTACTGAAAGCATATTAAATTTTGGTTTTTACAATTAATGTCTAACAGGATCACTTTCTCGCTAGCGCTAGACCTTCAAATTGGGCCAATTTGGTAATAATTAGATCAATTTAGCATTGCTTATATATATGTAAGTGTGTACGATAAAAAATAAAATTATTTATATAAAAAATTATATAGAATGTGAAATAAAGTTGATTAATGCATTAAAATTAATTTTTTTAATATTAAAATTATAATGTATGATGTTATAAAAATTAATTTAATATTATTTTTTAATTTTTTATAATGAATAAATTATTTTGATTTTTGGCATAAACAATATAGTATGAGAACCAAACAGATAACTAGGGTCATCTTAGGGTGCTTGTTTTAGGTTCTAATTAGTAGATGCATAGCGTTATTTCATGTGCTCTATGCCTCTTTAGACTTTAGCCCATTGCGGGCAAAACTAAGCTTGCATATATCCACGTAGATCCCAATCTCCGGCGGCGGTGTCGGCGCTGGGGAGACGCCTGCCGGCAAGGCCATGGATGCGGCCGGCGCTTCGGGCTTGGCTAGTACTGCTGGTCAAATAATGGAAAGGGAAGCAAAGGTGTTGAGGTACAAGGAGAAGAGGAAGAAGAGAAGATATGAAAAGCAGATAAGGTACGCTTCTCGGAAGGCTTACGCCGAGAAGAGGCCGCGAGTAAAAGGCAGATTTGCGAAGACTCATGAAAATAGCGAGATGTTGCCGCCGCCTGCGGCCTCCGGCGCCTCTCCTTATGGTCACCACGAGAGGATTGACCTTGGAGGATGGTTTCAACCTTGAAGGAAAATTTATGCATATATATATATATATTTATATAGTTAAGGGACTTCAATTATGGGGCGTTTGATTCATTGTTATCTTAATATTATGTCATGTAATTTAGATGTTATAATATTTAAATTACATCTTTTGACTAATAATATTATAATTTAATAAAATATTATTTATAAATATCATTAAACCAAACAATTGCTTTTTTTTCTATATAACATAACATGACATCAAGATAACATTGAACCAAATGCCCCCTATATACTAACTGAGCCAGTTTTTTTTTTTTTTAAATAATTTTATATGATTTGGGTTGGTGTAATTCGTTATAAGTAATTGACATGATATTCTGTGGGCATCATTAAGTATAATTACTTCAATTCGACGAAAAGTAGATCATGTTTTGAATGTGGGACCTAGTTTTTTTTCACGTGATTAATTACTTGTAGGTAATTTAATTTGACATAGTTTTTAATTTGAAAGTTGCACATTAATTTTCTTAGGACTTGTGTGAATTCTTAGTTGATAGCTAGAATCAAAGTTAGATTGAAAATTTTGAATTGATACAATAAATTAAAACTTTAGCTCAAACATTATTTCAAATATTATGGTCATGCATATATGTAGCATGCCTTGACAATAACTTGATCAGAAGGCTCTATAATGTCTCATTATATGATGTTTAGATATGTAGTAATGCTCATACCTTATAATATGGGCACTTGACAAAGAAAGGGGGAGGGAAGTGAAGAGCAAAGGAAGATAAAATAAATCTCAGCATAGGATTTTACCCATTATATTATAATATATAGTTGTAGGGTTACAAAGTGGATCAAGTATATTTATAATATTACCCTTACAATAGATATTATACATCAATGCTCCTTTGCAATCTGAATGGAAGGATGAACATTTATATTGAAACAAAAATCTTGAAATAATATAAATGGCAATGCCTTTATCATAATATCTGCAAATTGTTGTGGAGAAGGTACATGCAAAACCCAAGCTTGACCAAGAGCAACTTGCTCACGAATAAAATGAAAATCAAGCTCAGCATGTTTTACTTGAGCATGTTGAACCTGGTTGGTAGATAAATACATAGCACTAATATTATCACAAAATACTATGCTAGCAGATGTTAAAGGAACAGATAACTTTTTTAAAAGATTTTGGATCTAATAACATTGGCAATTGCATGATACTCAGCCTCTACACTAGAGTGGAAAACAGTATGTTGGCATTTAGAAGACCAAGAAATCAAAATATCTCCCCAAAATACATAATAACTAGAAGTAGGATGACGAGTACAGGACAGCCAGCCTAATTAGCATTTGAACAAGCAACTAATTGTGAATACGAAGACGGATGAATAATTGAACCATAATTAAGTGTGCCTTTTATATATCGAAGAATACGTTTAACAGCATGAAAGTGATAAACTTGTAGTGAATGCATAAATAAAGATTCATGGATCAACTCAAAAAGCATCACCCATATATGAATGTTCTAAAAAATGAACTAGATTGCATGTAAGTTTGAGAGATCTGATATTTATAATGTATTTTATTATCGTTTAATATTGACAATGAAATAATAAAATGAATAAGTTTACTATTTTAAGCATTGGCTTTAGCTCCATTTTTGTACATACTATAAAGTTTTGATTTTTGAAATAAATAATAATTTATTGGTTCGATTTATTCCATGATTGGTTTAGACTAGCCAATTTAATCATAAAATGAATGGTAAGGCAATTTTTAATTGAGATAATTACCTACATGCCACACAATTTAGTTTTATTTATGCCTTACCCATCCATTCTTAGTTAATTACGCTATGCACACTCAAAACATTATAAAATCTTACATACACACATTTTAACTTATTTTTATTATAATGAGTAATTATAATTTTTCAATA
>KZ451906.1:5210482-5236003 GCA_002786265.1 Apostasia shenzhenica
TTTATTCCATGATTGGTTTAGACTAGCCAATTTAATCATAAAATGAATGGTAAGGCAATTTTTAATTGAGATAATTACCTACATGCCACACAATTTAGTTTTATTTATGCCTTACCCATCCATTCTTAGTTAATTACGCTATGCACACTCAAAACATTATAAAATCTTACATACACACATTTTAACTTATTTTTATTATAATGAGTAATTATAATTTTTCAATAACCTAACTATAGTTAGATTACAAAAAACCTGAGCCGTTCATCATATTATTTTAAGGATATTTAAATATATTTTGAGTGAAAATCCTAAAATCTTAATATTTAGGTGGCGGCAAAAGAAGAAGACATCCGCGACGTGAATTGATTTTAGGACAAATCAGCGCTTTAGTGTAGTATTGAGGAAGAGAAAAATATGTACCATTAAGAGTAAAAATATAATTTTAATTATTTACTAACAGAATATTTTTCTTAAAATAGAATTTGATTAAGTTTTAACTCAAATGTGTATATGTAAGATTTTGTAATATTTTGAGTGTGCATAGCGTAATTAACTAAGAATGAATGAGTAAGGCATAAATAAAACTAAATTGTGTGGTATGTAAGTAATTATCCTTTTTAATTTTATTTTATTTTTGTGACATTGATTTATATTTTAAAAGTTTAAGAAAAAATGATCGATATATGAATAAAAACAAACGAAATATGAGTAAAGATAGTAGAGCCATAGTTAAGGCTTCCAACATTTTTGGAGGTGAAATGAGTGTGCAGCACATGGTGCTCTTAATGATAGCGTGGCTCCATAAATCTCTACAACTTTTTGATATTAAACATAAATCAGCCCTCGAATAATATAAAAAATTATTTATTTCTTATCTTTACTTAATTTTTTAAATTTTATCACAAATTATATAATTTTTAATATAAAATCCTACTCTATTTCACTATCTTATATCATTTTTACTATATTTATTAACTTTATTTTATATTCTACGTAATTTTTAACATACTAATTAATTTTATTTTTCATCACACAAATATTTTAAGATAAGATCATAATTTTCACGACTCGATCAAATTACTCTTTTTGCTAAACAAACTCTTAATTATCATCATGATCAGTTGCTTGAATCGTACGAGATCATGAATTCTATATTCTCACCGCATCAAAAATCTTTAGAATACTGGCTTGAATATTGGTTTTCATTTGAATTGAAATAATTTAAAAAAAAAAACTTATCCATCTTAAAATTTGCTATATATAATTATTAATTTCGACTGCATCATTTCTGAAATAATATTCATGCATGTTTTAAGTTAACATTAGATTTAATGCGCATGAAACTGTATATATATATATATATATATCAATATTTCTAGTGCTGCAGTTCTAGAATTTCACGTTGGTGCCGAAACCTTGCGATGCATGAAAACAATAATAACAGACGTGCTACTGCTCTCCAGTGACCCATCGTTTTCACACGAAAGTTCTCCCTCAAACAGGATCCTGAACGTGTGATGCCTGTAATTAAGAAGAGCAGTACTGTTTTTTTCTTCTTTTTTTGTTGAAAAAGAGAGCAGTACTGCTTTATATCTCTAATAACTTATCAATTTTTCTTTTTTTTTAACACTTAAATCATTGAATCCCTCCCGTGAATGAATTAAGATCAATTCCGATTGCTCATTTCAAGGCAATAAGCTAGATTGCAGGAGTTGGATATCTTATCAGAGGCTTTTCAAACTGCGGGCTTTGTGCTTCGGGGTTCGGGTTTTAAGTTCAGGCTTAGGAGTTTGACTTTCAGCCTCTGGGCAAAAGTTTGGGTTTCGGGTTTTTGGCATCACACTTTAGCTTTCAACCTTCAGGCTTCTGGCTTGGGCTTTCGCGCTTAAGCTTTTGAGCTTTGAGTTTCAAGCATCGGGCTTGGAATTTTGTGTTTCAGACTTCAATTATCAAGCTTTGGTGTTGGGTCTTTCTGCTTCAGGCTTTTCACATCAGTTGTTGAGCTTCTAACTTCAGACTTTAGATATAGGACCTTCATTTTTTGGGCTTTAAACTTGCTCTTTAGGGTTTTAAGCTTCGAACTTCAAGCTTGGGCTTCGGCCTTTGGGATTCAGCCTTTGGCGTTTAAGCTTGGGCTTCGGCCTTTGGGATTCAGCCTTTGGCGTTTAAGCTTGGGCTTTGAAATTCAGGCTTCAAGCTTTAGACATTGTGTTTTAGTCTTTGGGCTTTGTATTGCGTGCTTAGGACTTCAAGCTTTTAGCAACGCATATAGCAAGGGCAAACAAGAAAAATGTTGACCTATTCAATAGTTGTGACAGAGAAACATATAGCAATTCAAAGGTTGGAAGCAACCCTCAAGTCTGCTAAAATCTCTTCTCGTGTTTGGCATAAGCAGGACTCCGCAGAAACTCTCTAAGCGGTGGAGGAGGAGGTGGGTCGAATCTCAACTAAAGCTAGAAGACGTCGAGATGCTGCAAATTTTGAAGCTCTAGGAGACTTCTGAGACATAGGCGTGATCCGTATTTCTAGATTGATATTTTGTGTATGTCTTTATAAAATTATACATATAAGTAAAATCACAAATAGTGCTGCCAACTATTTAGCTAGCACACATTGCGACATTATTTAAATGATTTTGATTAAAAAAAGGCTATACCTTTTCCTTCTGATTTTGTAATTTTCTTGAGAAAGATAAAATATGCAGTACTTTTTATAGTTTACATTGCTTTTATTCATGGCCTAGGCCACAATTTCAAAAAAAAAAAAGAGTTACTAATTATATTTTTAAACTTTAAGATTGTCCAATTGATTAAATTGAATAACTTAATAAATTAAAACCTAAATTTTGGAAATTATTATATTCACTATATATACACATTTACTATTATTCATACTAACACAATCATGTTCTGATGATGCAGGAAAACTATGCATATGATTATTTTTACTTATTTGTTATTTAATTTAGTTAATACTCACAAATTTAATGAGTGTTTATCTAGAAGAAAAGTTCTCGACAAAATTCAGATCGCCAACAACGTAGAAGCCGTCCGAAAAAATTAGGCATAAATTTTCAAAATTACAGACAAAGCATATGCAGAAGTGTTTTAAAAAATTAAATGCAATGAAAGAGGGTATTGTAGATAATAATAGAGAAAAAAATAAGTCACTTGAGCGCAAGAAAGGCCAAACCTCGATTCTCAAACTATGATATGTGAAAATAAATATTACTAAAATTTGAGATAAATAGCACAGCCTCTGAGCTTAGGCATCACCACCCCTAGCTCCTCCCAAAGCCTTGCTAAATCATCACAGCAAGAAAGTTTGAATTTAAACATGCAAGAGTGAAATCACATGAAAAACTAAAATAAGTTTTTATTGAGTTTTAAGCATATTCCTAATTATACAAGCTAAAGATCACTTTATCTAAAGCATTATAAAACCTTTTTAATATTAAGTTTAGGAATAATTTTACTTAGGTTTCTGGAGTTTGCCTACTTTGTCATAAAGGTTCATAAATATTAAAAAATGTCATTCAAGTTCTCAAGAATTATTATATAGTTCACTGGGGTTCTAACTATTTTTAAAAAGCTTTCATTCAGGTTCAAATAACTTTTCTATCTAATATACCTTTAATTTGTCTAAAAAAATAAAATTAAAATAAATATTTTTTAATTTATCATTTCATCCCTATATCTCATTCTGCGTTATTGTCCTCCTGACTACAAGCCGCAGGCAGAGCCTTGTGCATAAGCGGCCGGGAGCATGGCCTTGATTGCAAGCGACCGCGCACAAGCGGCGAGGCTCTTGGCCTCTCACGTAGGTAGTCGCCTTGGCGCGTGGGACCTCGTGCATAGGCGACCGTGCACAGGCGACTCATGTAATATTTTTTATGGACCTGATTAATATGTTTTGAGATTTATAGACTTTTATGTAAAAGTAGATAAAACTCAGGTGCCTACATGAAATCACCCCTTAAGTTTATTGGAATGTTTTGATAAATTTTAATTTATATTATTATGATGAAAATTAATTTTATTTATTTTAAATGGTAATTTAAATTAATTACTTGAAATATTAATTATTTTATAAAAAAAATTTAAAATTGGGATGATAATTAATTTAAATTAATCTAGTTGTTAAAATTTAATTAAATTTATTGATATTTAAATTTTTATAATTATTGTTAACATGGTTCCAGCGCTGCATCACAGCCATACACGTGACTCCCAGGTGGTACTAACTCTTTATTTTAATATTATTATTCTCGCAGGTCTCCAACCTCAGCCACGAGAGTTCGGCCTAACATCATCCACGACGGTTTAGAATCATCTCCTGCTAACATCGATGACGATGTTACTCAGCTGCACCTGTCGCAGTCGGCGTGGCCCGACCGCGCCGTTCCCCATACAAATAACTTTTCCCAGATGAGCAAACCAAGGACTCGCGTGCTCTAATCCTCACAAATCCCTAGGAGCAGTACTAAGATCAAGAAGTCTAGCTCTCCTTTTACTGCCTCTAGTCCCTCCAGTGGCCGATAAAGCATCATAAGCTCAGAATTTGTTTACTCCCACTCCTTCTGGAAAACCAGGACAAAGTTGTACTATCCACTACCTACAAATACCCTTGAACAGGCTTCAAAAAAGAGATCCAAGGAACAACCATCAAAGCATAAGCAGCTCTCTCGAATTCTCATGTTCTCACTGTACTAGAGCCCCAACTGAGGAGCTCTCTCTCTCTCTCTCCTTTATTCTTCTTCTTCACTAGCTTAACACTGTATCAGCCCTTACAATTGCTTTCTGTATAGTGAAACCCTTTTACTGATCGCTCGGTGGACGTAAGGAATTTCCTCCTTGAACCACCTTAAATCTCTGTGTGCTATTTTGGTTGCTAGAGCTCTTTGCGCGCCTCCGTCTCTCTGGACTCTCTCTCTTTTTCTTTCGGTATTTCTTGGGATCCCCTACATCCTACGTCAACAATTATCTAATTTAATTAAGTTTACAGATAATTATAAATTTACCCTCAAATTATGTATTGTGGAGAGAAAAACATTCCTCACCCTAAACGCCAATTCATTTCTTCTTCTCCCCAAGTATCTGTCGCCAACTTTTCAAGAGTGAGAGGGTGATCGCATGGCCCATGGGACAGGATCTCTTTCAAAACTAATGATTCTTTCTCTTCGCAATCTACACATATTTTTCCTTCCCGATTCAAATCTAAAGATTTAGAGAAGAATTCCTCTTTGAATTTCAAGGAAAATCAAAAATAATAACGAATCAAACGGTCAATTTTATCCGAAATTTTCTCATTATACAAATCAAAATTTAAAATCAAATTAATATTTTGATAAGAATCATGAAAATTGCAAGCTATATCTTGATTTCCTTATATATATGTAAAACTTCTCGAAATATATAAGCTGAAAACCACACATACTTGTTAGGTAATATAAGAGGAAATTAAATTTGATTATAATATAAGTTAAAAGTAGAACCTCAGTGGAATAAGAGAGAAGAACAACCAAAAACTTACGGTGAGGCAGTTGTGTCTGTTGACATCGCCTCAGAACAACGACAGTTTTGTCTGTTGTACGTAACTTGAAATATGAATCTGAAGGTAAAAGATAGACAAACAAAAGAAAGAAATTAAGTCGTATGCTTGTTTCGGAATATTTATTTATCTGGCCTTTACACTTGTCCATTTGTATGAAATTTTGTACGTCTACGTGTTTGTATATTATTGTTGAGGCTTAAAATCAATCAGAAGATCGAAAGAATGAGTTTTTACATGGAAAATCGACTAAACGGATAAATCACGGCGCCGTTTGGGCTACTTCAAAGATTTCCAGTAATGTATGCTTTTTACAAGTTAACTGTAATGAGGTGGGGAAGAAAGATGAAGTGGAGAAAAGCTCGGACAAATCTTTGAAGAATTTCCCTTTTTCCCTGTTATAATGAGGTTTTATATTCTGATCTGGTTTCTGGAAAGTTACTTTAAAGGAAAAGGCTCCATCTCTGGTGTCAGGCCAATGATGTCTGCTATGCTGGCATATCATGACTTTGGTTGTACGGATAATACTGTTTAGGAGGAGGGGGGTCATGCCTCTTAAAAGCGGTATGGAGTCCTGTACCTCATGTTGCATGCTGGTAGTTCGTCGTGAGCTCTTCGCCGTGGCCTCTTTGATTACAGCCTTTCGCCTTGGGATCTCCTCCGTTCGTCGCTAAGCACTTGTGGCGTCAATGCCACGTAAGTCTTTACGTGTACACTCCAAATGCAGTGGCGTGGATTCAGATGTAACAATTATCAATATAATTGACCTTGGGTTAACCCCTTTACGGTCAAAAAGCAACAAGTTGACCGTTAAAATGATTGGTGTGATCAATAATAGGTTTCCCATTAGTTACCAGATTGATCATGTGCTATGTGCACTATGCAAACTGATCGTTAATGCTTCCAAATTGAATATCTAAGTTCTTTCATCTTATTTGATCCACGTGTATTTTAGAGATATTTGATAGTTTTTAAAATAAAAATATTTTAATATTATATTGTAAAATAATTTTTTAAAAAAAATAAAAATTATATAGGATGTGAAATAAAATTGACTTTTAATAGTTAAATTTATATATAATGCAAAAAAAAAATATAAAGAAAAATCTGCATGAGTTACTCTTAAAGAAGTATTTTTTATAAGCAGTATTTTTTAAATCAAATATTTATAAGTAGCACTCCTATGTCTAATATTTACTATGGTGCTCTCTAAATAGAAATTAAAATAGAGTACTGCCAGTAAATTTATATGTAAAATAAGGTATCATCTGTAAATAGTAAACTTAGGGGTGTTATTTTCAAATATTTGATTTATGAAGTACTGCTTGTAAAAATAGCCTCTTTGAGAGTAACAACTATAAGTTTTTTAAATACAAAATACTGATAGAAGTATTTTTTTTTTTGATAAGTTTTGAGATTTTTAAAACTTTAACCTAACAAGGCCTTTAACAAGGTTAATAGCACGCAGTCGAGCACAATATTCTTTTTTGTTTTTTCTGATAATGAGAGCACAAGATTCTTGATTGGCACTCTATTCGTAAAATGAAAAATAAGCAAATAACAAGCTCTAGCTTTTCAATCTAGACTTACAAAATGAGCCCAAAACGAGTATGTTTATGAACTGATCCACATGATACAGTTCACGAACATACGTTAGCCCAACATTGTTATCATGCTCCAATGTTATTTATAGATGAATCAAGGATGTTGAGAATTTATTGCAGAAAAAAGATCAATGAACACAACGAACAAATCAATTTAACGAGATTCAACTCAAATTATGACTACGTCTTCTATCTTCTAGCAACGACCAAAAAAAGAAATTCATTAGATGAGTAATTCAAAAGCACGAAAGAAAATGCAGCGTTATTTCTAAAACAGATGAAATCGTAACTCTAAATATTATCTCAACTAGAATTTATATAGCATCCTGATCAACAAAATCAAAATTCTCAATATACCACTACAAACAAAATTTTCTTGAGGTAATGATTTAGAGCTCGAATCAAAGAACTGATTAAAAATGTCAAGGCATGTCAACAGAGTTATTCATTAAAGTCATGGCTTCAAATAATACAGCAATGTTTCCCTTTCCAGCACAAAAGTGGCAAGGGAATATCACAGAATACGTAGAAAGAAGATGCATTGCTTTGCAGAGTCAGAAAAGGCTTTTTTTCTTATGCTTGAATTCAGGCTTAGGCTCTGTTTGGTAATAAGAATAAAAAGAAGATTTAGTTGAAATTTTTAACTATTTTTGAAAAATATGTATGATGAGAAATAAAGTAAGATGATTATATTAAAAATTATGTATGATGTGAAATAAAATTGAATGATTTATTGAGAATTGTGTTGGATGTGAAATAAAATGATTGTTTAATGTTAGAATTTGTGTAAGATAAGATATAAAATAATTTTTTAAATTTTTTTAAAATAAATTTAAGATTTTGATCATGGGTAATTTTAGCCATGATTTTCATCTCATTGCCAAACAGAGCCTTAGTGCTGAGACATCCCTAAGTTTTTTTTTTTTTTTTTTTCTTTTTTTCTTGAAGTCTTATCTCCTGTATCTTTGGGCCCATGGATCTCCATCCACAGCTTTGGCAGACACATGCATGGCTCTTCCTCCACCATCACGATCAAACGTTAGCAAAGGTGCCCGCGGTATCCTTTACTAGGCCATGGTTGGAGGACATAAAGAGAGATTCTCCCTCTTCTAACTGAAAAAAAAGATATTTTTGAGAGTGATGCAGAGGGAAAGGGGAGACACATAAGGGTCAATTTAAAGGTGTGATATTCTATGAGACCTTCTTTACAAATTTATAACAATCCAGATACAAAAAAGATGAAATTTTAATATGTTCTTAGAAAGGAGAGATTAATTATTGGTCACAAAGATGCGTGCAAAGTAATCTATATGAAGATAAGATTGTGACAGATGCAAAGAGGTTGTAAGAAGGGGTTAGCTTTGTTGAGGGCATCCCTCCCTATAAGGCGGAGGAGAAAGAAACAAGAAGTCGAGAGGGATCATTAAAAAAGCTTTACAAAAAAGTTATTCTTGAAGAAAGTATTTGAGAAGGCATCAATGATGAAAAGAAGAATGGTCACCTTGCAAGCTAGGAAGACTCAAAATTTGAACTCTTGACTGAGGATCGAAGCCAAGGTTTGGGACCCCGATGAAGAAATCTTGTGAATGACAATAGAAAATTCTCATATGAGAACAATCTTCAAGGACACATCTTTACACGCAAGATGTTACTTGTCCATCCATTTACCGAAAAGAGATTTTCTCATGAAATTGATAAGTGATTATGAAAATCCCAAAGAATCTCAATGACTATGGGAGGAGTACTGCATCTAGATAATAATTAGTATATAGTTTATATCTTCATCATTTGAGTCCGAAGTTGTTTGAGAATCGGATTTACTATCAGGTTCACTTTCTATATTTATATTATCTATATCTTCTATAGAAGAGATTTCATAATCAATATCAGATAAATTAGATAAATTTTTTCCTAAGATGATATCATAATATTCGATTATTATTTGGAGTTGTGTTTCTTCTAGTATTTTTATATCTTTCTTGCAGTCATTAATATAATGGCCTTCTTCGCCGCATTTAAAATATTTACACTAAACAATAGTTAATACATCACCTAATAAGTGTAATGAATAATCTATATTGATGCTTATAATCCATAGATTTAGACTTTTAACAATGATCTGAAAACTCTCAATCACTTAATCTTACAATGACTGAACACAGTAGTATAGTTGAAAAAACAGAAAAATTTCCCTTTAATACTATTAAAAATAGAATTGAAATTAAAACTAAATATTTAAAAGAAATTAGTGGAATGAACTTAACAAATAATTTTAAAATAATTATAGAAATGATAAATTATTATCTTTCTTTTATGATTGTGTAAAGTTCTGTTCAGATCTGTTAAAATTTTAAGTCGAAGAACCTTAAGTTCATGCTTTAAGAATATTATTCTGAATATTTATTGCTAAAATCTATATGTTCTTTCATAATTATGCCTAAATCTCCTAAAAACTCAGAAGAGCAATAAAATGGAGTTATTAAAGACAATCCTGAAAGGATTGGGTAAGGACAATGATCTTAAGTACCATGCATAAAGTTCATTTATTACTGATATGTTAGATTTATTTATAATAAGAAAGTTTAAATTTATTTTTTAATCATTTTTACTCATATTTAAGAGGAATTAAATATTATTTTATTAATATTTTAAATTTATTATAAATTTAATTATTTTATTTTATATTTTTTAAAAAATAATTTTATAAATTAATTTTATTTCTCATCTAACTTAAATTTAATATTAAAATTAAATTTATTATATATTTTAAATATTAAAATAAGATTATTACACATTAAATTCATAATTAATATATTTATATTATTTTAATTGCTAAAAATTTAATTTTTTAATTTGTCCGGTAAGCTCAACAATTGTTTCTCCTATTTTGTTATTGTAAAATCAGGCTGAACTATCCAATTTAACTGATCGAATAGTAAATGAGTGTGCCATCCAATTTAATTCAATATTAAAATTAAATTATAATATATATTTTTTTTATGAAATTAGAGTTTTGTGATAATAATAAATTATGTAATAAATAAGTGTATTATTATGAATATTAAATATTATGTTAATGAAAAATAATATTTTTATAATTTTTTAAAATAATAATTTACTAATTTAATTCATTCAAGTAATTCAGTCCGATTTTTACTGCACGGTAATTCTGAGTCGGATCGGGGCTCTAACCGGCTAAGCCCTGACGTCCAACTCAAGATCAGAATCTCGGCTTGTGTGCTCCCGTGCTAGGGCTACGAGCTTTCTCTGCTCGAACTTGGAGCGCAAGAATCGCCGGGAAAGGGGGATGAAATTCTCTAGAATTTCACCGAGATGTTGCCTCTTCCCCCGTTATCTATCTCGGCATCAGCGCATCCATCACGGCCATCTTCGTGTTGCCAATCTAGTCAGGCATCTTCATGCTTCTCGTTCTTCAGTTGGTGGGGGAGGCAGTGGCAGCGGTGAAGTCATCACCTCAAACTTTTTGAGAGTTTTGCTCATATATTTCTCCCGGTTGCTTGTTAGGGCCTTCCTCTAGTTTGCAATTAGCGATACAGAAGTTTATGTACATTTCAAGTTAGGCAACTCGTTTAAGGGATTTGGCCTTATCTTAAATTAAATTCAATTTGATGCAAAATGTGCTGAATACAATGGTGATATTAGCTAGTCTTGATTGGCAAATTCAATATGATTTGGCTTTCGGGAGAAATCTGTGCCCCATGTTTCTCTTGAACTAGGTCTTGTAAGCCAACTTAACCCTGATTATTGCAACCGAATTATTACTTTCTGTTGTGATTGCAGGAAATTTTTTCCTGGTGCCCGGTGCTACTGTGGCAACTATTTTAATGCTTGGGCTGCTTCATGCTCGACGCCTCTATGATGACAAGAAGGCAAGTTAGCTTTTGAATTTTGTTAATGAATGATGCAAACTTTGTCACGATGATGTTGGTGGCCGTGATGCTATCCTTGCTAACTAGTGATCTCTCTCTTATGTACTTCATATGGTATATTGGAGCCGGTCCTTGGTGAATGCTAAAAGTGCCAGTTAAGGTCTTGCTATTTGACGAATAAGTAATACGTCCGTTTTATAATTGTTTTGCTATCCAATCAAATGTTTTAATCTCTATCTCACTCTCATTTGCTAACCTGTTGTGGTACAGTGGGTACTTATGACAGCCATCTAACCATCTTGTAACATCTTGCTCAAATATAGAGTTATTATCTGTTTTGGTTTTAGAAAATTGCGTAACTTAAATACTTTTCAGGAGATCAATCATTCTTGTACTATTCTAACTCAAGTATGTCTTATTCATTTTCATCATTAGTTATACGTTTTTACTCCAAAAGATGTCTCTTCAAATTGGGATCACACTATTTATTTATACCACTCGAGAATTTCCTTTTCTTTTTGATGTGGAATGTTTTACTCTTGTGCTTCTCTCACTACTCATCTCTAGCCTATAAGTCAGCTAAGAGCTGCACTTTATTTCAGTGATTTTTTTCTCTTAGGATATCAAATAACGATTACTCCCGGCTCTTTTCGGCCATGGGTCATCATAGGCCCACCAACTTTTGCCTATTTATCCTTGACTCACATTATACTATTGAAGGTCAAATTTGATACCATAACATAATATTTTGTGATTCAAATATTGAGATATTATCCGTTTTGGTTTTAGAAAATTGCGTGATTTAAGTACTTTCAAGGTTACTCATCCTAGTACTAATTCAATTTAGACATGCTTAATTACAGAATGTCTCATTATTGACTTTAAGATTTTACTTCAAAAGACGTCTCCACATATTGAGATTATACTATTTACTTATACAGCTCGAAAACTCTCATTCTTTTTCGATGTGCGACAATTCATTCTTGTACCTCTCTCATTGCTCATTATCTGGCATAGAAGCCTACCAGGTGCTGGCGATCACTCCTTGCCATCTTCGAAGGACATGGGGCGTCACACATTCTTTCCTACAAACCTCCTCCCAAATGACTGCCATGTGGACCTATCTCTTAGAGCTTCTCAATTAGAGTCTTGGTCTATAAATACCTTGTAAATCAATGTTTGGGATATCTTATGATCTTCTTACAAGGTCACAAGTCTAGGAGTTCAACACTTTCTTGTACTAAAAGTTGTGTAACTCTCATAAGAAGTGAACTCTTTCATAAGCTCCCAGCAGTCAACGTCTTAGTTTTTCCCTTGTTGATTAGTTTTCCACACAGAAATCTATCACTCTCTTTTCTTTTTGACTTTTGCTTTTTTCCTACTTGTTTCATGTTCTCACATCCTCCAAAGAGGGGAGAGGTCTGCTTTCATCAGTCCAAGGCCCTTCGATTGCCTAATAAAATCTTGTGTCAACAATGCTTGTATTTTTTGAAAGTGTTTTTTTAAAGTTTCAACAATGTTGGTTGGTGAAATCTACGGACATCCATGATTATCAATTATCTTAAGATGTTGCGTTGAAGTTGGCCTTCTTTTAATAGTGGATACTCACGATTCTCAACATCTATATGTTCTAGCTTGCGGTAATGTAACAATAACAAATAAATCAGGCCTTATTTAGGTCTAAATGAACCCACTAGGTGGAGCCGGTTACATGAATTCCTTGATTTTATTGGTTCTATTAGTTAACAAAATCTTTATTTAAATCTAAATAAGTAAGATTACTTTTTATAATTTTTTTGCTATGTCTTTTTTGGTCTCTCTGTTCTTTTTTTATACTTGTGCAAAATCTAATTATTTGATTTTTGTAATTAGAGTTTTAATCGGTCTACGTTTTTCATGTCTAAATTA
Organism: Apostasia shenzhenica; assembly: GCA_002786265.1. Lineage (NCBI taxonomy): Eukaryota > Viridiplantae > Streptophyta > Magnoliopsida > Asparagales > Orchidaceae > Apostasia > Apostasia shenzhenica. Next base: position 5,223,435 of record KZ451906.1, read on the forward strand.
TTTAAGCCGATCTTCTTTAAGTTTACCCTCAATTGATGCAGCTCTAACTTTCTCGTGAATATATTCATTTCTCATTCTATCCTTTTGTGTATATCCACATATTCACTTTAGCATTCTCATTTCTACAATATTTATTTTATTTGTATGCTTTTTTTATGGGCCAATATTTAGTACTATATATCATTGGTAGTCTTATTATAATTTTATAAAGTTTACTCGTAAGTCTAGATAAAATTGTTCTATCGCACAACACATTAGAAGTATTTATCCATTTTACCCATCTTTCTTGAATTCTGCTAATAACGTTATTGTTAATTTCACTGTTATTTTGTATAATTGATCAAAGGTATCTAAAATGTTGATTCTTCTTGACAATTTGATTACCAATTGTCACATTACCAATATATCTGTTTTTTTCTTAGCTAAATGTGAACCCATAAATTTTATTTTTGATATACTGAGATGAAAATTTTTAGATTTTAAAGTATTCCTCCATAATTCGAGTTTTATTTTTGCTTTTTCTTTAGTTTTATCAACAAAGACTCTAGCTTGTGGTAGTGTATATTAAGATAAATTGCATGTTAGAAGTTGGACTTTTCGAGTAATACACTTTGGCTGAATTGACCTATCTTACATGGCATTTTTTGAACTTTATAAACTTGCATTTAGGTAATTTCTTTTGAAATGATTAATATTTGCCTATGAAGCACGAGTATGATATGACGATACGGATACAATATGATACGGACACGACAATACGACAAATTTAAAAAAAATTATACGGATACGTCAGGATACAACTGTTATATATGTGTGTATAATATGTTATATTCTTATATTTAAAGTCTAGTTTTATCGTAGATGAGAATAACCTATATAAATTATTATTATAAATTTCAAAAATATCTTTTAAATTTTCTTCAAATTAACTACATTTTTTCAAACGTTTTTTATATCACTTAAAATAATATTATTGATAATTTAACTTGATAAAATAAAAATATCTTTCAACTATTGAATTTCAAAAAAATTTAAATTTAAAATAATATTATAAAATTTGTTTAATTACTTTCCAACCTATTAGATTATTTACATGAAATAAGAGTTTAAATATATATCTTAGTAGATTAGTTTTATTTTTAATTTAAATTTAATTCAAATCGATTAGCTTGATCTAGACATGATACAATTAATAATACAAATGTTGTGATATAAATCAAGATATGCTGACCTGATTAAAGTATAAATATTTTCTTTCTTCAATTTTTTGATTAAATAAATAGATAAAATAAAAAGACTAAAGTCTTATCATTTTCGCAATGTGAACTTGATTAAGATAAAAAAATGTGATCGATGTCTAAAAGAAGTAAAGACAATATTAGTTAATATAGAAAAAGTAGAAACGTCATTAGTATCTGTTAGATAAAAAAAAAGATTAGCTAAAATAGATGGCGCAACTGCTTGCGAATACCAAGTCTTTTTTTATTGTCGAAATACTAGCGTGTAAAATTTTTTATGATTCCAAATGCGTAGCCCAATATATATCTCATTTTTAACGTTCAAATATATGCATAAGTTGTATTTTATGTATCAAATATTTTTTTATTTTTTATTATGTGCGTCGAACAAACTTTTTTAATACTTTTTTTCTAATTACAAGCATCTAAAAGTATCAGATAAGTATTAGATTTTAAAAAAATAAAAATAAAAAATAGATACGCCACGTGGCGTATTGGATACATATCGGTGGAATATCAGGGAGTATTGGTATCTGATACGGATACGATACGGTTACGTTAGGTTTCATGAAGTATTGGTACTTCATAGATATTTATTGAAGACTTTAGACATATCATGCAATATTTTTTTGTTTTGTCTTAGTTGTTTATAATGTGTTATTCTTTTTTGACATTTGGATGTAGGTTGAGGCAATGAAGGAGAAAGGGATCGAACTTGAGTTTTCTCCTGATGTAAAGGTGTTGTTTGCTGTGATTGTGTATCCATAAGCTTATATGTTCTATATATGACTTATACTGCCTTTCCATCTTTTAAATGATAATTGTTCCCATGTGAAAACAGGCAGTATTTTTGAAGTTGTTGCCATTACGCTCTATTTCACGCTTTTGGGGATTTCTGTCAAGTTTGGTATGTATAGTAATTGTACTAGTAGTAAATGACGTCAGTGTATTGCAAATGTAGAATTTGTATGTGATGTATCTGTTATGGTTTTTAATACATATATAGTTAAATAACAGTTATTAGTTTTGTGTTGTTCGCTTCCCTTTCCAGGCTTTCTGCCCTAGGAAATTTTCTGTACATCCAAAATTTAGTTTTCTAAAAAACAAAAGGAAGAATTTGATGATAGGTACTTTGCTACACATAAATATATGGAAGCAAGAGATTTGAATAGATTATCTTTTCCTATTGGATTAGTTCTCCGATGAACAATGTATGCAACTAAATCTCTTTCTTTATTTTTTTGAGTACCAAGATAACATTATACTTGAATAATAAATGTGGGCTTCAGTACAAACGTAAGCTACCAATCAGATTACACACAAATTTTTTGTTAATTTGTGATGGAAATCTAGAACATTTATGTACCTTGTTGCAAGAAGCAAAGAAGAAATGATTCTTTAAAGGGATGTTTTGTTAATCAACAGGATTGGCACTTATTTTATTTGTTTACTCGTCCTTGGATGCCATATTGAGATTATCACTACCTTCCGTCTATCTTTTGTTGCCTTGTTTTTGTATGTTTAACTGGACTTGTGTGTCTATGTTTTCCTTTATGGACATGCCGACCATATATACTTCAGACAACATTGCATGACACTGGTTTTCCTTTTTACTAGGAATTTTTAGTTAGCAAGTTGTACAATTGTTATTGGGTAAATTACATTTGGTTCTCCGTCGACGCCCACGCCCTCTCTCCCCTCCTGCCTCCAACCCTTTCTTTCGCTTAAGGTTAGGTACTTGTTTGTTGTAGTGGAAGGAAGGAAGCTTAGGAATGCAGGCACATGACAGGATGTGACATTAACACTTGCACCACACAACATTGTTGATGTGAGGGAGGAAGGTAGGGAGACTGCCTTACTATATCCTGATTGTGCTAGTGGGTATTGGATGCCTGAGCTATAGTGAAAGAGGGAGGGGTGATGGTTGAAAAGGGAGGGAGGGAGGGAGGGGTGATGGTGGAGCTGTATATTTTTGAATTGCATGGCTATGTTGGTAAAAATGGGAGTGTGAGAGCGAGACTGCAAGAGCGAGAGATAGAGGGAGAGAGGACTGCATTGGTCAAGTCTAATGCGGATGGAGGAATGTTGGTTCCACTACATTCCAATAATGCCAGGGGGTAGGGGATGCCTAAGCTATAGTGTCTAAACTGCGGAGCTATGTAAGTAAAAAAAGGAGCTTGAGAGCGAGAGCAAGTGCGTTAAAGAGGGGGACGAAGGGAGGGAGAACTGGAGCATTGTATTTAGCTTGCCTATCATCATGGTTGTCATGTAGTTATGTCTGTTATTGGCATCCCAAAAATTGCTCATGAACCCTGATCTTATTATTGTAGTGATTTGCAACACATCCTTGCAAATTGCATGTAATACATTACATAGAAGTTCCGTGATTGATGAAGGTCATTCATGCTACTTGCTCATTTATTATGAATTATTTCTCTACATAATATTGTTGTAAGATTTGTTCCTGAAATTATTGGAATGTTGCTACTTACATTCTACTATTGTTACGTGTTTCTAATGCCTTAACCTTTAAATTCAACAAATTGATACTTGTTCATGGTGCTGCTGTGTATCTGTTTCTTAATGATTCCATCATACTTTGTAGCCTATGGTTTAAATATGGTGCATTTTTTCTAGCAACTGTTTGGTTGTGATTCCTTTTGTTGGTCGAAATGTCCCTTTTTGTTTCTCAATTATCTTGCACTATTAAACTTTCAGGAAATTCCTGTGAGGTTGCGTCCATCGATATATAAAGCTTGGGCTCAAGCATTTCATTCAAGTATTTTTCTCTCTTTCCCTATGGATCATATTCTTATTGACATTCAATTCACTTTTTAGGGAATCAACACCATTCATTAACGTTACTGCTCTAATTTGTTTGCGTATAGATAGGATATTGATGCAGAGATGCAAATTTGATAGACTTGCCTCCTGATCTCATCTTGTTGGATCCGTCGCTCTTCAGCGCTTCGCTGTCAATATCAAGAATGGTTTGCTTGCCCTTTGATTGCAATTTTCCTGGCTTAAAAGCGCGAGCAGTACTAGCTGCACAAATGAATTCCATCTTTTCGAATTTTAGAAATTTTTGGCCAAAGCATACAGGATACTTACCTTTGGTCTATAACATAATTTAGAATATATTGTCATTAATTATTAATACAACACATGGGAATTACAAATTTGAATTTTCACCCTTAAAAATGTTCTTCCCAAAAGTGTGACTTCATCTTTGCTTAGCCTTCTTTCTTATTGAATTTCCAGCTCGACAACTGTGAAAGATCGTAAAATAACTTTTAAATTTTCTTAATTTTCCTCCAACTACTCTTCAATTTATCCAATGAGAATGGTCTCCCACCTAACTCAACATATCATGCTGCAATGATTGGCCATTCAGTAGCCACTAGATTCCCTGAATGAACTTGATCCCTATGTTTTGCTTCACATATTGCATCAATCAGCCATTCCTTCTCTAATTCTCTAAGTCCTTTAAACTCCCAATTGGCAGGCTTGTACTCTTCATTAACTTCCTCACTCTTGATATTAATTGCAAATATCTTTCTTTTTAATCATTGCACTTTAATATACTGCTTGAAATTTTTTTGACAGTATGCTAGACAATGAAATAAGTAGACAAAATTTTTTCATTACAACTATTCATAATAAATCTAGTGTATGATTCTGAAAATGTATAAACAATTCACAATATCAAAAGTTATCAACACTTACGTTTGAAGTAATCTGTTATCAACCTATTTTGCAAATTACTTGTACATTGTGTTGCTCTTCTATTGTTGTTGCTAGACAAACAGTTTTTTAGTTGAGGACAACTCATTTTAATTTTCAAATGTCATAGTCCATGCTCATGTTTAATGGCTAACAAGATAATAAAGAAAAAATGCTTCGTATATTGGATAATTATGTAAAACATTTTGAGTAATATATCTAATATCTTTTAAAGAGAAAATTATACCAAATAAAAAGTAGCACATGTAAACATACAAAAAATCAAATAGGTACATTATATTTATATGTATAACATCGTGTATCTGTATCTCTCAGTCAGATTTGTGAAATGTTTGATAGTGCAAAGCTAATGCTCCAAGATTCATGAAACAAACATGAAAATTCTCTTAGACCGCAGGCCCTGGAATAATCCAATTATAGTCATATCTGAGAAATGCTATTACACATTTAAAATTGCTTGCCATGTCCTTTTTCATGGCCTTGGCATTTTGACATGCATTAGAAATTATGCGTTTATTCTGTTTTTATTATTACCTTTGCTCTAGGTGAAGTAGAATTCTAATTTTCCTTTAATTCCTTTAATCAATTTTCTGCCATTAGCAAGTTCCTTATTTTTTTGATGTTACCTATTTTATTGTAATATTTGCTGTTGCCTAGGCAGTGAATGAGATTTCTAGTGCTTCCAAATGTGAATCCCTAGTTGCCTAATGTTGCTAAGGCATTATGCTTATATCATTGCAAATATGTCTTATATTTTGGACAGTAAAGAGACTATTGATTTATGTGCCAAATTTTTCTTTTCATGCATCTATTTTTATTTTCCTGCATTACGTGGAATTATTATTGAACTAGTTAGCTAGCCAATGGGGAGATGCCACATCAATAATGGGCCTACCTAGTTCTGACATGGTGGTCCTCTATTGGAAAGCCGAATGTTCAATCGACCAAGCGAAAAAGTGCTCCATGAATACACCCATGATTCTAAGTTTCATATTCCTCCTACCAAGGCACATGTCAATGCTTAAGTTAAATGAGATGTTTTAATTTCCTAGTCTGAATCTATGAAATACAAATTTTGATCAAATCGCATATTCCAATATGGTAGACCCTCTAATTTTCTAAAGAGATTAACTAATTCACAATATAGTCAGGAAGCCGTTTTAACCACACAATTCATAAGACATGAAAGCTTGGTATATTAAAGAATCAACAAATTCTATTCTGCATTCTTCACAATATTTTCATTATTCTTTGGCAATCTCACTTTTTATGGGCTCTAAACATCTCACATATGCAAGTTTTTATCGCTTGATAATGCATTTAAATAACACAAAAGAACCACACAATAACAACTATGTCATTTGTGTGACATGATCTGTTTCTGTAGTTGTATGTCAAAATAATGTGTTACTTTCAGCTTATATTAGATTTGTGTTCTCGTGTTATGCTTTTTAAAGTTCAAGGTGATTTTTTTGGTGAAAATTTCGATACCAACACATTTTGACTCAACTATTTAAGTTAGTATAGATATACTTATATAATTGTATTTACAACCGCCTCTGATCCCCCACCTCCATCTCTTTTTTGATGTATGGCAATGGGGGAGAGAAGCTATTTATTTAAGTTAGAAACTCTAGTATATTTCTTAAACTTAAATAGACTTCAATATTACTAAGACCTAAAATTAAAGTGGAGTTAAAGAGAGGAAAATTTTAAAAAAGTTAAAAAGAGAAAAGAAATTTGAAATAACTTGGCTCCATACAACTGAATAAATGCAATCCTTTGAGTTCATTCTCTTTGCATGCTTGCAATATAATTACTTGCAAACTTGTGTTAACCTGGATGCGAAGAATTACCTAGATGCAAATTATTACCTTACATTCATATGTTGAATTTGTTTCCTATCATAGTTGAATGGCATGTGTTCATTTTGTTTCTTGCCCTGCTTGCAAATATAAATTCTATATCCAATGAACCCCTGGAATACTGGTAGTAGCAGTTCTATTGTTTAGAATTTTCAAAAATATTTTTATTATATGCCCCAGTGTTCTGCTATAGGTCTGGAAGGGAAGAGACTCAGGAAGAAAGTAGTCAGGGATCACAAATAGCAATGATTTGAAATAGAACCACCATGGAAGCCAAAGTAGTGGCATTCAAAATAGAACAATGAATTCAAAATAAAGGGGAAGAACAACCGAGATTACTTGTTCACCGCAAGATTCATCAACCCTACAATACGCGATCGCACCGTCCCATTCTTTGGCAAAGTCGACAACCTTCACCTCCGCGGACTGTGAACTGGGCACTTTGTTTCTGTTGGAGAGGAGGAGATCCCAAAATGAGATGGCGAGGAAGGAGGCGAAGGAGAAGAGATACGCAAAAATATCGCGTACAGGTGAGAGGACTACAAATCCAAAATAAAGGGGAAGAACAATCGAGATTACTTGTTCACTGCAAGATTCATCGCAACCCTACATTGTGCGATTGCACCATCACATTCTTCGGCGAAGTTGACAACCTTACTTCACCCCCGCGGACTGCGAACAAGGCACCTCGTCTTTGGACAGGAGGGGAGCTCGAAGCGAGATGGCTAGGAAGGAGGCGAAGGAGAAGAGATGTGCATAGATATCACGTACAGGTGGGCGGACGTTTCAGGGATTTTTTTGGCAACGCTGCGAAGCTTTTTGACCTAGCGTAGTTTTGGAGGCTGTGCAAGCGTTTAGCTGAAGCAGTTTTAATTGTGAAATATATAAAAAAAAAGAACGTTGCCAAACATACCCTTAGATAATCCTTGGGGTTAGGTTTACTGATTTTTCTTGTATTCTTCTTTGTGGTCAAACCTTTTAAAGTCAAGTCAAACTTGGATTAGGGCATCTCTTGTGTCTTATCTGATGCATTGCACACTTGATTTTCTGTGTGAGCATGGTATGCATCTAGATTTTGTCTACGTTGCATCACTACGGTCTTGCATAGTTACATTATATATACTATGCACTTTCTTTGCCTATTTCACCTGCTAGGAAGCAACTTGATTTTTCATGGTTTCATATCATCTCCTTGATCATGAGTTTCAATGGTCAGAGTGTCAGACTGTGCTTTAAATTTTGGTTGCCATGTTTTTGCTATCTTTCATTGATCAAGTTTTTGAGATAATTTCTGACTATATATATTTTTATAGATAAACTGTAAAAAAAGTTGATAAAATGTAGGCTGGTAGTGAAAGTAGTGGTGGTACTGACAAGGTTTACTGACCATGAGATTTGTTAAATTTGATGGTTGAAAACTTGAATGGTCCTACTTTCTTATTCTTGTTGTAAATTTCTACACAAAGCAATGCCATGTTGTATACTTGTATGTTTTGTTTTTAAGATCTCCTGCTTGAAATAAAAAAAAGATGTTCACTTGCTTGATGGCAGATTTGGAGGAAGCTGCCCTACCACTGGAAGAATATGCTACACTACAGGATTTCTTCATTCGCAGTCTTAAAGATGGTTCAAGGCCAAATGATCCAGATCCAAACTGTCTCGTAACTGTTAACTAGCTGATGTTTTTATTTTTTTTAAAAAGTCTGATGTTTCTAAATTTAGTGTAACATACATGTTCTGATTGCATTCTTTTTTTTTTTGAAAATTGATTGTACTCTTCTTTGGTTAACTTGAAGTATATTTGTTGGAAAATCAGGTTAGTCCTGTGGATGGTACTGTTTTACGTTTTGGAGAGCTTAAAGGACCAGGGGCAATGATTGAGCAAGTCAAAGGATTTTCCTATTCAGCTTACTCTCTTTTAGGTGCAACCACATCTCTTCTTGAGGTAGTTGATGTGCATGCAGTTGAAGAATTCTCAGAAAACTGTTTAGCTGAAGAACAGCAGAAAAGATCATGGTGGAGGATATCCATGGCCTCTCCTAAAGTTCGACATCCTGGTTCAGCATGGTAACTTGTTGGTGCACATTGTGTTATCTGTTGGGTGTGAATGTTAGAAATGTTTCATGTCCAAAAATACATAAGTTAATCAGCTTTAGCATTATCTACTCAAAGCAAAAGTATTTCAGCTACTGGTGGCTATGGATTACCATTGAATTTAGTGTTATTTCTAGCTGCAGACTCCAGGATTCACTTTACAAAACGCATCTTCTGTAGACATTTGCTAAATATTTCAACCAAAGGCTCTATGTTACGTTTACTATTTTCTTAAAGTCAGAGTTCTCTCAAGATATTGGTGCAGGATTATAAAGTTGATATATGTATTCGTGTTTATGAATTTGTTTCTCTTTAAAATCATCTTGGTCTGTTCACTGAAATGGTTCTATTTCATTGCCAGCCCAAGGAGAGGTGTCTTCTACTGTGTTTTGTATTTATGGCCGGGTGACTATCATCGAGTTCATTCACCTGTTGATTGGCAAGTGCTTCTTCGGCGTCATTTCTCCGGTACTTCTCTCTTTATGTATTTTTTGGTTAGAAATTAGTCGTATTTTATCATTTAATGTACCTTTTTATTTTTGACCCTACCCATTTTCTGCCATTAGCAATTTTCTCTACGAATCAGAGAAGTACATAGTAGATGTGCTTTGTTTTAGCTGTGATCTTGCATGTGATATTTTTTTCTTATATTTTTTTTATGCATGTGTTGTTTTTAACAAAGACTTGCCATAAAAAAAAGGAAAAAAGAAAACTAAGAGCATGTGTTAACGTATTTTCCCAATAATTGAACTCTACACTGAAATCATTCTACTGGTAATATGATTTTGTTTGAATTAACATTTTGTATGATTTTTTTTTTGCATTGATCTGATAACTATTTTTTTGGTGTTATTATGGAAACATGCAAAATTATAATTTAAGAAGTAGACATAAGTAAACTATAATATTGATACATTATATGACCTTTGAGTATTAGTGCATATCTTCAGATGCTAATAGATTTTTTTGTATTATCTCATAGTTTAATTTAAGTTGCTAGATTGAGGTGCTTATTTGGATTGACGATTTCAGTAGTATTAAATTATTTTAATTTGAAGCTCCATATTAGTTTTTATACGATTTTATTCTTCATTGAATTAATGGTACTGCAAAATAAATAAAAATATGCAATTATACAGCTAAAAATATTGTAGGAGGGTGTATAGGATATATTTTCAAGTTTACTCCAATCATGTATTTTTCTGTCTAGAAATTGAAGCACTTTTGAATGTTTATTTATTTTTGTTCTGAACTTGTAGGAAATATGAAATAATTATAATATGTAAAGTAAATCATAGAAGGATCTTTTTTAGTAGAGTATCTTTTTCTTTTAATGTTCTAACAGTTTACTTGCTTACTGAAATCAATGTTGTGTCCCATTTCAATTGTGTATGAAGAAATCTGAACATGTCATGCCATTTTTTTTTTTTGAAGGCCATGCCATGATTTAAGTAATGGTTGGTTTCCCCAGCTCCTTGTTTGGTATAATTGGCATGTAAAATGATTACTTTTAGGAAAAACATATCTAGCAGCTATTTTTACCAAAGAAAGACCTGTCATAAAAAAAAAACGAAAAAGAAAACTAAGGGCATGTGCTAACATATTTTCCCAGTAGTTGAACTCTATATTGAAATCTTTCTGCTGGTAATATGATTTTGTTTGAATTAACTTTTTGTATGATTTTTTTTCTGCATTCATCTGATAATTATTTTCTTGCAAGTTATTATGTAACCATGCAAAATTATAGTTTAAGAAGTACCTTTGAGTATTAGTGCATATCTTAAGATGCTAATAGATTTTTTTACTAATAATGCTAGTATTAACTTAATCTAGATGCAAAGTTGCCATTGATATAATATTTTTGGAAATTAAGAACTGTAAAATAAGGAATTCATATTTTTCACTCCACATATTATTTTTAATATGTAAAAATGCAGGAAGTTTATATTAAAATATGTATAATAGACTTACTATTCTTTTTGTGCTTTACTTTCCCTTAATATGTTATCTTCTCGCACGGTTTAGAAATTTAATTGTTCTTGTATGAAGTGTGTTGTATAAAATTAAATATATCCTTAATATATACTTTATATTTTTGATAGCTATTAATTCATGTATATCTTATTTTTTTTGACATCTGTCTTTTTTAAATGAACTATCTAATTTTAAATAAATAATAGATATTTATTGTACATAAACATTTAGACAGCTGTAAAGTATAAAAGTGACAGAAGAGAGGAATTATTATCTGTTTTTGTAAATGAATTATCTAATTTTCAATAAATAACAGATATTTATTGTGCATAAATATTTAGATAGCTGTAAAGTATGAAAGTGACAGAAGAGAGGAAGCAGATAAAGGCAAAATATGAAATATTAAAAATAATGAAAATTATCTTAGAAAAATAAAGAATATTAAAAATAATAGATGGGCGGTTGGAGAGAGAGAAAGTTGGAAAAAGAGGAGAGAGATAGGAGAGATGGGTGGTTGGAGAGAGAGAGAGGAGATAAAATTTAAATTAATATTAATTATGTTTAATATATATTTTGTATTTTTATTTTCGACACCTATTAATTCATGCATGTTGTATTTTTTTGACATCTATTTTTTTATTGAGCTGGACAAATAAAGAAGGCGGGTAAAATTAAAAATAATATATTAATTGAAAATATTTTTATAACTCTATTGTAATATTAGTTGTAATATTTTTTTAGGTTAAAAATAAAAAAAATAAAAAAATATTTAATTCATAAAGAGAGAGAATAGAGAGGGAGATCGAGTTGGCGGCAAGAGAGATATAGCAGAGAGAGCGTAGTAATATTTTTTTAATTCAAAAATAAAAAAATATTTAATTCATAAAGAGAGAGGATAGAGAGGGAGAGTTGGCGTCTGGAGAGAGATAGAGGAGAGAGAGGGAGGAGGAGAAAGCAAAGAGAAAGAGGAGAGAGAGAGAGGCAGTGGCAAAATTGCAATATTTAATTTACCTGAAAATTATCTTAGAAAAAATAAAGAATATTAAAAATAATAGATGTGTAGTTGGAGAGAGAGAAAGCTAAAAAAAGAGGAGAGAGAGAGGAGAGAGAGAGGAGAGAGAGAGGAGAGAGAGAGGAGAGATGGGTGGTTGGAGAGAGAGAGGGGAGATAAAATTCAAAATAATATTAATTATGTTTAATATATACTTTGTATTTTTATTTTCGATCTCTATTAATTCATGCATGTCGTATTTTATTTACATCTGTTTTTTTTATTGAGCTGGACAGATAGAGAAGGCGAGTAAAATTAAAAATAATATATTAATTGAAAATATTTTCATAGCTCTTTTTTAATATTAGTTGTAATATTTTTTAAGTCAAAACTAAAAAAATATTTAATTCATAAAGAGAGAGAATAGAGAGGGAGATCGAGTTGGCGGCAGGAGAGAGATAGCAGAGAGAGCGTAGTAATATTTTTTTAATTCAAAAATAAGAAAAGAGAGAGCGTAGTAATATTTTTTTAATTCAAAAATAAGAAAATATTTAATTCATAAAGAGAGAGGATAGAGAGGGAGAGCTGACGGCAGGAGAGAGATAGGGGAGATAGAGGGAGGAGGAGAAAGCAGAGAGAAAGAGAAGAGAGAGAGGTAGTGGC
>KZ451906.1:5236028-5254532 GCA_002786265.1 Apostasia shenzhenica
AGAGGATAAAGAGTTAGGATAGAGAGGGAGAGTTGGCGGCAAGAGAGAGATAGAGGAGAGAGAGGGAGGAGGAGAAAGCAGAGAGAAAGAGGAGAGAGAGAGGCAGTGGCAAAATTGCAATATTTAATTTAAAAATGGAAATCCTATTTGTTCACCACCAGTACCATCTTTAATAAAGATATATAGATATGATGCTGGAATAAAATACATTTTTGTAGAGTGTTGGTAGGATGTGGAATAAATTTTTTTTTATTACTTAAAACTTGCATTGGATGTGAATTTAGTTGCTAAAAAGCCGTGATTTTTTTTGTGTAGTTGCAAAATTATGAGTGTTTGATTTAGATTCTTATCTGTTCCAATGCCTGCATGCATTTCCTAAACTTCTATTTCCTTTGAGGTTTTTACCTCGTCATTGAGCACAGACTTTTACTAACGAAAATAGTATAAACTTTAATTAGGTGATATATTTCATAGGAAAATGTGTTTTTATATTCTCACCTATACTAAACTTGTGATTTTAACTAGGACATCTTTTTATGTTTTGAAAGATGAAGTGCTCTGAGCAAGTACACATATTGAAGATAAATTTAATAGCCTGCCACATTTAGTATATTTTTAGTTGTATCTCATGCCCTGTAGACTAAGAGCCGAAAATTTTCATTTTCCTGTTGAAAGTTATTAGTTTATCTTGGTTGGAAAGATACTCTGTATTTATTTGAGTTTCTAGATGCTACCAAAGTTTGTCATGCAATTTGACATTTATAATGTGGTTCCATTTTTGCATTATTAGCTAAATATCAGGTAATTGCCCTTATGAATTGGTGGGGACACTTGACAATAAGCTTGCAATTCTTTTCATATTTGCTCGATATTGATTGGAAATTTAAATGCTGCCAATTTGATTTGGTTGATGGTTGTCATATTAGTTTAATTTGATTGTATGGACGATTCCAAGATCACTAATAGATTTGGTGTCGATCTATTGCTTTTTTTATTTTATATTCCTTGTTTGCTCTAAGTACATATGACATGTTATTTTCCACATTTATTTTTGTATTTCCTACTATATGTAATAGGGGTCTATATAATGAGCTAGCTATTGTGATGAATGATGAATAAAATTCCATGTATGAATGCATACTTAGATTCGAGTTAAATAATCAATGTCTTGTTAAAGGAAAGGGTAGGGTAGATTTAGATAAGAATCCTTTAACATCTTAATTATCTCATTGAGTTAAAAAAAACTCCAACTTTCCCCTCTCTAGCCACTTCACTTTTTGTTCATTTCGCAACTATTTCTCGTGCCACTCCTATGCTTTGGTTTGACAAGGTTACATGGCTCACTAATCAACTTTGATTTCACTCCATGGCCACTTTAGCTCTGAACCACCTACGAGATCACCTTGAATCGCACGAGCTTGCATAGCAGTTCGTTGCTCCCCTTGCTGGCACACCTATGCCTCATAGCTCCGCACTGTGACACTTACTCCTTTGCTTGTTCCGCCATTCGCCTCTCAAGTGACTATTGAATGCACCATCCTAGTAGTGTGCCCTCGCATTGCTCCATTTGGTGCTCCTTCGTGGTAGCACTGTCTCATCTCATAAACCCTGATGATCGCAGCATCCAGAGTCCCCCGCAACTATGCCACTTCTAGAGCCCACATGCCATCTCTAGTCACCAATAACCCAGACGATCATGTCGCCATCCCCACTCATGTTTTTCGTGTCTTGCCTACGTTTAATGATACTCCTGTTCCACATGCATATTGCTTCACTCTAATTCACTTCAGTAAATACATTAGTCTAGTTGGGGCCCAAAGACGAAACAAGAGGTTGGACTCATTGATTTAGATTCACCGACTGCATTGTATTCAGATTCTTCTGTTTTAGTTATAACTTCACTCTGAACCTGATTACTGGTCAGTTGATTTCAATGATATCATTTGTTTGATTGGAATATTTATTCGATTCTAAATTGAGGGATCTAATGTCTAATAAAGAAATCTAATTTTGGATTTAATTTAGGATTTCTTGCTTAATACTGAAACTCTGATATGATTCTTTGAATTAAAACCAACAAGTCCTAATCTAATTTAATAAATTCTAATATATCAATAATCCAATATAATTTTGTTTATCACGGTTAAATTTTAATATTCTTATTCATCATATAATTATACTTGAAAATTATTGTTTAGTTATCATAAATTTACATATCTATATTTATCATGCATCAAATTGATAGAGTATAATTTTCTCTGTCTTTGCATCAACTTGATATCAAGTCATATTTTTCTGTCTGACATCAACTTTGTATCAAAGCTTTTAGTTAGTTTAGGGTACTTTATTGAGATAATCTATACTTATTATTATTTTGCATAATCTACATTTTGTTTAAATTTTCATACTGATTTGAGTTTTTTGTGCTACCTACGTGCATCCTATATTTAGGATGGATGCTGTGTTGAGATCTCCGATCTCACAACAGTTGTAGCTGCCTCCAAGTTTGGCTGGGATGAGCTCACTGTTCTGCCCTTCGTTCTCTTCTGGTTCTCATTTCCAAGCCTGGGTGTTGATTTTTAGTTGTAAAATTTTTAAAAGATAATGAAGTTTTTGTCGTTATTGGATTTTTTTGTTGCTAAGCATATATTTAGAACAATATAATTGGACCTAATTTGGTTGTAGTAGGAAATAGGCAAAGGTTTCTTTATGATATCATGAACTGATGTGCCACTTGGTACATGATGGTTGTGGAAAGTGAGTCCTTTTGAGCTCAAGTTTTTATGATGGCAAGAGGTCATATGGCAGGATCGATGGATATCAAAAAACATATGAGAAACTTCAACTCAACATATTATGTTGTGTTTACCAAGAAATAAGAGATTACTTTTCCATGGAAGTTAGAGACTTCGAAAAGGAAGCTAAGATAACTTTTAGGCATTTTGCTGAAGAAATATAAATGTTAATTGCTTGCAATCCATTAATATGCGAATGCAATTGGGCAGATCAGAAAAATGCTGTAAGCTGCTGACACGTGAGGCAAACCTGTTTGATTTTCCGAGAGAATTGCATAATGCAGTTTGAAGTTTGATTTTGTCTTAGTCTCATGTTATGGTTTTAAAAACATGCTCTATTTGTCTGTTTGACAGAGGTGTATATTTTGTACTCTTTTCCTTCGTGAAGTTTCTAGCTAGCATAAACAATTAGCTTGCAACTTATGAAGCTCCTTTGGTATTTGTTGGACAACTTACTTGCTTAGTCAGGTTAACTTTAATTAGATTAAAATAAAACTTAAATTATGATATTTTTCTTGAGATTTGGTTAGGGTGTGACTTATACTTAGTTTTTATGGTTAGATCAATTTCTGGACTTGATTTTGGAAACCTACTTTAATGGCAGTGGTTTTTGCTGTTGTTTTTATTATTTTAACAGGTCATCTCTTCCCTTTGAATGAACGTGCAACACGATCAATTAGGAACCTGCACATTGAAAATGAGAGGGTAACCCTTTGTATGTTTTGCTTCCTGCTCGTGAAATTCTTATCAGACCTTTTGCTTTAAACAACATTCAAGAAACTAAATTTCTTCATGATTTTTTGAGATTCTTTTACAGATTTTTGGTTTGGAAATTAGACTTTGGAAAAAAATGAGACGGATAATTCACTTGTGTTAAGCCTCCTGGATGGATAAGATTTTTTAGGTTGATTTCCTAATTGAAGTATGTTTATATTCACATCAACCTGGCTATTATTTCTTGCCAAGTTAGAAAACTTTGTCAATTTTTCTGTAGAGTAAATTCATAAAATTAAGATAGAACTTTAGCTTCTATTGTACATGCAATTGATTTTACTTAAATGGAGTACATTTACAACAACAACAACTAAGCCTTTATCCCACTAAGTGTCGGTTACATGAATCTTTTGTTTCTATTACACTCTATCAAACAAATTCTCATTTATCTTTAAATATGTGAGATCTTTTAACATAATGTAATTAACATTTTATTTTTTGCATTTATTTTGTATTGCCTATTCCTTATTGTAGAATCTCTATAAATACGGGTTGCCTTGCATTTTAATAATTAGTTGTTAATGTTAAAATAAAATTTGGTGTTCTAATTGTCAGCCTAAATTCAGGTTAGAGAATTGATATTGTAGATAGGGAAGAGTATGGGTTAATCTTGAGTGAGAATCTTCAAATTAGCCTAATTATATTCTTTTTTTGAGTTTAAAAAAAAATTCTTTTGATCTCTCCCTTCAGTCTCTCTGAATGCGAAGCTGCCATTATTTGCCTCGACTTATCATGCCTCACTGTGCATTCGCCACTCACTTGTACTCTGCAAGTGCATTGTAGCCACTTGTTGGTCGTGTCTCACGTGTTGGATGCCACTGCTCGTGTGCGTGTGAGCATCTTGCACGCACGCCTCCGTGGCTATCTCCTACCTCCGCCTGTCCACCCTTCTTATGTAGTCTGTGAAAACCCGCAAGCTCGAATGTCACGCATATCCTTGGTCGCACCGATCCCGCATAGGATCAGTCAATCCGTCCTACGCGAGTAGAGCATGCAATCACTAGTTCATTTATGGAGAAATTACAATTTAGTACTCAAATATTTTTTCAACTCATGTAAAATCTCTTTCTTGAATCAAACTAATTCTTGATTATTCAAGTTGAGTAGAAACTTTTTACTCAATTTGGTTATTCATTTAGCTTTAATTGTGTGATAATATATTTATTTGAGAGATAGTTACCATTGGATTTTTTTGCGAGACATCTGACCTTAGTTTCTAAATCTTTGAATCTGATCTACTTAATTTACTTCAATAAACCCTAATTTAATTGATAAATTTTTATTTATCACGATCTAATTTAATTTTAATTTTAAAATAATTTAATTTGTGAAATCATAAATTTATATTTTTAAAAATATTTTAAGCTTAATTAAAATAATTTGCTAATTAATTTTGTTAATTATAATTCTAAAATATCATTTATTAGAATTTGTTAATTGATAGAGCACAATAGAAACAAAAGATTCATGTAGCCGACCCCACCTAGTGGGATTAAGGCTTGGTTGTTGTTGTTGTATAATTCTAAAATATCATTTACATTTTTGCCCTGCATCAAATTGGTGTCAGAATACATTTTAGGTTAGAATATCTTTTTAAATATCTTATTTTATATTTATATATTTAATTGTACTGTATACTATTTACATCTACATTTTAATGGCTAGCATGTTAAAGGTATTCTTGAGCGAAATCATGTCTAGATTAACACGCTTAAGATCAAAAATTAATACTAAAACTCAGAAGATTGAGCGGGAACCTACGGTGAATGTTAGAATGAAAGCACCGAAAATATTTTTTTTTATTTGTTGGTAGGTTCAAGATGTTTATCTTGAGTGGGAAGCATATATAGATTACCCATTTTGAGTGGTATGCCTTCTCAGTCTAGGAAAGTTTGATTTGCAAAGTTAAAACGTAGGATTATAAACTGCATCTCTGAGAGAAAAGAATTTAATCATGAAGAAAAAGAGAGACAATGCGATTAATAAGGTAAAATGTTGTGAGGACTGTATCGTCCAAAAATTGCAAGAGAACATTCATGTGAAGTAGTGGAATACATGCAGTCTCAATTAAATTTCTTTTTTTCAATAATACTATTTTATTGAGGTGTATGTGAACATAAAGATTAGCAAAGTATTTCAAAGTTTCACATATAGGATTGAAAGATATTTGAGAAGTACTCATTTACATTCTGCTACGTAAAATACGAATAGGAATATCAAACTTTATTTTGATTTAAGCACAGATGTGATTATAGAAAATAAGTTGGAATAGTTGTTCATCAAGAACATGTCATTCTTGGATAGTCTTCAATGAAGGTGACGGTATTTGAAGCCTAGTGTGAAGGTGAGATGACTATGACTTTGAATATTTTAATGAACTAAAATAAATGGAGCTAGAGCGCATATTCGCTTGACTAGAAAAAGTAAATCTATAGTGTTTTCCCACTTGGTAATGCTATGACTCCGTGCTTTTAAGGTTTAGGTACCATCTTTTGTAAATTCTTCAGAGCAAGGCACTTAAGGCGATTGTGAAGCTACAATGGTGAAGCCTCAGTCACAAGAGCTGAAGATGTAGGTGTCATAGCCAGATTGTGCAATCATTGTCTTATGCCCAATGCTAATTACATTTTTAGTCCACAAATTCTCGATATAAATAGAATAAAGGTGAATGTTACAAAATAGTTTTAAGGATTTTATGAGTTTACTGGCAGATAATAAACTCAAAGGAAACTCGAGCATGTAAAAAATAGAAGATAATGGCAATAAAGGAGGAGCAATATGATTATTTCTTACACTGATGAAATATATTCATTAGCAAGTGTGACATTAGTATGAGAGAGTAGTATTCTGATGTGAGTAAAAGATGACATATTACGCAACACATTCTCAGAGGCATCTAGATCAAGAATCCAATTAGTAGGATTATGAGAGGTAGACCGCCGATGTGCTGCTCTGGGCCATGGTTGTTATAGGCTATGTGATACCTCCCTATAATGTTTGAAATTGAAGTAACCTGGTGTACTCAACAAAAATAAAAATAGTTGATCTGACATTCAAGGGTTGATTGCTAAGAGCCTCGCATAAGTATAAGGCATATATGCTTGTTGGTAGGGCTTAGGATCAAACTTGAGCACATAGTTTCCCAATCCATCATTCATCTTCAATATCAGAGAAGGCAGAGACTAAAGAGCGGGGACGACACAACAATCTAGCTTCACAGTAATGAAGTTCATAGCAAAAACAACCAAGCTTCGACAAATGCGGTTCGTCAGAGAGAGAACTGCACGCCACAGTGGCCGGATGGGAAGATGCATTGGGCATTGTGTGGGAAGAAAAGCTCCGCACTTGGGACAATGTTGCAGGTTTGCATGTGAACAAACCTTGTTGGAGATGGGAGAACATTGGAAAAACAATGAGCTTAGTGCTTGCAGGAGAATACGAGTGCTGCAAATGATGCTCGCAGAGATCAGCGAGTTTACTACTTGTGGGAGAATGACGAGCAGGGGAGAGGTACTCATGGAAAATAAGGTCAAAGAGTGGCGCTGCAAAGACAATGTGACGAGATTGGTGTCAAGGAGAATGTGTGACGCACTGTAGAAACCAACAAGGAGATGGCGTGGGAAGCTTGTTGGTAGATTCTATAGGATGAGAGTTAGAGGATGTGCAGGGAATGACATGCGACTAGGGCCCTAATACCATGTTTCAAGAAAAGAAAGGAACCTCCGCCCTCTTTCGGCCCTTTTTGCTACGTGCATATGTAATTAGGAATTAGGTTTACTATATGTATCTAAATCATTCCATAATTATAAATAGGTCCTCAACATCCCTTGCTAGAATTAGTGCCATGTGTAATTTTAAATAAAAAGTGATTGGAAAATAAGAATTTTAGTTTGGATTATTAAGGATAAAAAATAATGGTAATAATCAATAACCTATGAAGCACGAGTACGATACGACGATACGGATACAATACGATACGGATACGACGATACGCCAAACTTAAAAAAAGTAGGATACGGATACGTCAGGATACGACTGTTATATTTATGTATAATATATGCTCTCCTCTCTCTGAGCCTTAACTAAATAAATAAACAAAATAAAAAAGACCAAAGTTCTATCATTTTTATAATATGAGTTTGATTAAAGTAAAAAAAAAAAAGTGATCGGTGTCTAATAGAAGGAAAGATAGTATAGTTGATATAGAAAAATTAGATAATACAGTTGCTTGCGAATACCAAATTCTTTTTCCATTGCCGAAACACTAGCGTGCATTAAGCATTTTGCAATCTCAATTGTGTGAGTTCAGTATATCTCTCAACTTATTATTTGAGTCTATGCGTGAGTTGTGTTTTATGTATAATATATTTTTTTATTTTTTATCGTGTAGGCCAGACCAATTGTTTCAATATTGTTTTCTTTAATTAGAAGTATCGGGCAAGTATCGGGCAAGTATCGGGCGAGTATCAGGCAAGTATCGGGCAAGTATCGGGCGAGTATCAGGCAAGTATCGGGCGAGTATCAGATTTTTAAAAATTAAAAATAAAAATTGATACGCCACGTGGCGTATCGGATACGTATCGGTG
This sequence comes from Apostasia shenzhenica, assembly GCA_002786265.1. Lineage (NCBI taxonomy): Eukaryota > Viridiplantae > Streptophyta > Magnoliopsida > Asparagales > Orchidaceae > Apostasia > Apostasia shenzhenica. Next base: position 5,244,184 of record KZ451906.1, read on the forward strand.
GAGTATCGGGGAGTATCGGTATCCGATACGAATACGATACGGATACGTTAGGCTCCACGAAGTATCGGTGCTTCATAGTCAATAACTATATTCCTTTTATATTCTAGCCCTTACCCACATCTTATCTCCATGTGCTTTCCCATTCCAACCTTTCCCTATTGGTGGCGGCACTATTGTAGCAGATCATCAATATTTATGGTGATTTTAATTGATAGGGATATTCTTATTTTGAGATGATTTTATTTGTATTAATTAATTTCTAAATGTGTGGAATGTTTTTGAATTCCTAAACTTGTTCCCAATTCAGTCCACCTTGCTCTAGCCTCCTTTGACACCCACTCTTGCGGACTTGAGCACCCCCTGAGCACACGCCGCATGAGGACGTGGTGGATAGTAAACCTATAAACCGATCAGTTTTGATCTAAGAAGGATTGTTCCAGATACAATCTACAAATAATCAAATCAGGTTTTGATTTGGATCCAATCAAGTTTGTTCCACAATTGGATCGAGTTCAAATTGGATTGGGGTTAGCTCAGGTTTGGACCCAATTACTGATGCATTTATTATGTACAAAATCCTTATATGTTTCAAGTCTCAAAAATAAATTATAATGATGTGGTTAGTTTATATAGTAAAGTAATTTAGCCCATTTATGATTATTTAAAAGATATGTTTAAAAACATCAAAAGTTTTAATTTAAATCAAATTGTTCTTCTTCCCACAAAAAGAACATTAACTCTTAAGATAATCCAAATGTGTGAACATGCACATTAAAAATTATAGACAAATATTTTTTGCTCTCAATATAGATACATTAAAATTGTTTCATTCTAGCTTAAGGATCTAATTATATAGGTATTATTATTTCTCCATAAACAATAGAAACATGCCAGGCGTTAATCTGATCAGGGTGGAATGACCTGAGTCCTTAAAAAAGTGGACCGGATTGAGTCCAATTTGGGTGGCAATTGGTTTTTCTTTTGGTACTTTTTGCTATCTAATCGAGATTGAATTTGGGTTGGAACATGAGTCGTTACAACCAATTGCAAGCCTAATTGTCCTAACTCACCATTTATCTTGTGCGTCCTTTATAGGATACCTACTATGACATATTTTTACCCCAACTCCAACAGTTCCTAAGCACCCTCCTATCTCATCACCTAACCCGTGCCCACGAGTCTAGATGAGTTGCGCCCTCCACTTGCTTCTATCAACCTCGCTAAACTCATTCTTACTTTAGGTTGACCACTTGATTCTGAGTCTGATTTCTTCTAATCGAGGTACAAGTCTTCGTTAAGTCAATTAACCTGTTTACTTGAATTTTAGCTGATTTTGTTGTTCATTTGGGATTTTTTGTATCTTCTCTCATTATGTTATATTATATTTTTGGTCCAAATAAATTACTGTTGGTTATAATATGAGTTCCCTTTCCTATTACCCTTTCACCTTTTTTTGAAGGGCTATTACTTTTTTCAAATTTATTGAAAACTGAATTTCACCCTAATATCTGTTGGTAATTTTTGAAATACCTTTCATTTGAGTTTATTTGAAATTGGCAGTCTAGTTTTGTGGTTTTAATTAACTTCTAAATTACTAGGTGTTAAAATTTGTCTGTATTATATTCGGATGAGCTTAATCTTTTAAGTATAGTTGCTAATCTCGATTTACATCTTGAGTTCCTTTGTCCCGCATCACATGTCTTTTGCTCTCCCTGCAATTCTGAGTCATGATTTCAAGGGATTGTAATTTTGTATAGTTTTTTTGATTGAAGAAGGCTTTCTTGACCTTTGACTTTTAGCCTATTTAGCAAATAGTTATTTTAGCCATTGCTAAAATAGGTATAGTTAAAAATTTTAATTTGTTTGAAAAATATTTTAAAATTATTTATCTCATCATACACAAACTCTAATATTAAACAATCATTTCATTTCACATACAATATAATTATTAATAAATTTATTTCACTTTCAAAACAATTTTTAATATAATTCACTTTATTTCACATCACATATTTTTTAGAAAAAATCACAATTTTTCAAATCACATTCTTCTTTTCCCTCCAACAAAACAGTAGCTTTATGTTTAATTTTTATGATATATATATATATATATATTGCAATGCTGATTTCAATTTCTTTCTCAGGTTGTTCTTGAAGGTCAGTGGAGAGAAGGCTTTATGGCTATGGTAGCAATTGGTGCCACATGTGTTGGTTCCATCAAAGTGTGTGCTACGGCCGTTTGATTTGATGTTTTTAAAAAATGATGGCTTTAAAAATGTATTGTGCTTTTGAAATACGACCTAAACTTTTAAAATGAAAATGTTTTATTCATTTTTTTAGCATCTCATAAAGCGTTGTAAAATACAACGGAAGTTTTTTTTTTTAAGTTAGTTTAGGGCAAGTTACTCTGTTCTTTGAAAGGTATCCGGTTAAACCGCATTTCAAAATGCACTTAATAATGGATGATATGTTATTTGAAATGCGTTCAATTTTAGTTAACATAACCAAACGTAGGGTTCTATATTTTTATTATCTTTTTAAATGCTAGCATGTAGTTTTTCATCATTCCTAGTATGATTAATGGCTGTAACTTTATTAAAACTCAATAGTCATTTCGGCTTTTAGTAATTTCTATTTTTCCTGCATAATGCTTGAACTCATGTAATTTATGTCTATGAACAACAACTTGCTATTTTATTTCTAATTTATAGCTCTTACTTATATTTCATTGCAATATTCTTAATGGGGATTTCTTTCTTGGGACATTTATTACCATTTAAAACTTTTAATATTACCTCTTTGCTATTCTCTTCACAAAACTTGAACTATGTTGTGGCATGTGTTTGAATGAGGTCATAGTTTTTTATGATATTTGTCTTGTATGTAAATTCCCCTTTTCTCTTTCACTACAGCTTTTCATAGAACCAGAGCTAAAGACCAACCGACCCAAAAAACATCTCCTGCATGCAGACCCTCAAGACGTGAAGATATATGAACCTGAAGGCATTGGATTGATGCTTAAAAAGGGTGAAGAGGTCCTATATCATTTATATTTTTCTATTTCAAATTTTCAGTTGTACTAGCTAGTGGATATTGCATATCAATTTAACGCCTATTTTCAGGTTTTATTTTATTTTTGTTTATAGAAAAAACAAGATTTACATTCAGTTATATGCATGTCTATCAAAACAAAAAGTTACATGCATATGAATAGAAACTGTGCAAACAAGTTTTAACTTTAATCAGTTTAATCATAGTTTTGTTACCGCACCCGATATAAGATTATATCCAAAATATTGAAAAGAAAAACATCAAACAAGATTGTTTGGGGAAAATTTCCAAAATACAGATTACGAAGAAAAATTAGAAATAAAGGAGAGGTTACATTAATAGCTTTCTTACGTTACAATATACAGGAAGATGTTAGAAGGGTTGTTGGCAAGAAGAAACTAGGTCTTCTCAGTTGTAAGGCCGTAAGGAAGAAGTGAAGTTTCTTGTCAGCATTTCGCCAACTAATAGAACCACGTGAGCTGAAAGGCACCACCGGAAGGACTAGCGGAATAGAGAAGCAGAACTAGGTTCCCACTCAATATAGGGAGTGAATGGGTAGGTCAACCTTGTTCATGAGGGGTTTTCTGTGTATGGGCACAATGTGAGGCTTTCTCGTGCTTAGGAGTTACTCTAGAGGAAGAGAAATGTGTATAGGGTAGTACACCATACTGAAGGAGATGTGGCACCTATAAGATGGTGTTATTTGTTTTGTCAGAAAAAGAGAAGGGGACCAATGGGGGACGGAGTATTCAAGAGCAATCTTTGGCCATGCTAACCTTATTTCGTTGAAACCTTCTTTGATGATTTTGATGTTTGCTTAAGCCCCCCGGAATAGTGGTGGTTTGAGAACATCTACGGCTGCCCTTATCCTAAATCATCATTCGCGTGGATGGCTGAGATGACGTGGTGACTTGACGGCACAACAATGATCTGTATATTTTAAATCAATCTTACAGTATCCATTTGCATTTCAGGTGGCAGCATTTAACATGGGTTCAACAGTTGTTCTCGTGTTCCAAGCTCCCATTTCAGGCCCACGGGAAGGCGCAGCTCTTTCACAGTTCAGCTTCTGCATACGAAATGGGGACAGGGTTAGGGCAGGAGAAGCTATTGGTAGATGGAGTGTTTCGTAGCTTTGGCTCGTTGTGCTGGTGTTTTTGCTCTTTTAATTAATAGGATTTGAGTTTAGAGTTTGTTGCCACCTCTTGTCAAATTTTTAATTATTCAAACATGTATCAATTAGCACTTTGTGGTGGTTTTCCTTTGGATAAAAGATGTTAATGATTTTATTTTGATATCTGTGGGAGATTTGAATTTAAGTTAGTTTTATTTTAGAATATATGTAAGATCTAATATAAAGTTTTTTTTTATTACAAATTGATGTTAGATACTAAACAAAGTTGGCTTTAATATGGGTGTTTTTGTTTGATTTAAATATTATTGGATTAGTTTTAGATTTTGTGTTTGTTGTGTTCTATAAAATTATTTTTAATCAAGTTAATTTTTATGCCTGACATGTGGAACATTCTGATTTTGTTTGATATCGTAGCTTTTTTATCGAGCATTTGATTTATTATTATCTTGTGATTTATTTAAAAAAATAATTATTTAATTTAATGATATTTTTAAATAATTTTAAAAAAATATATAGAATGATTAATAATATTGATATAATGTCGAATCAAATATCTCATTATTTTTTGTTTTGGTCATAGAAATGCTGCAGTTGATTTATGATTTACCTGTTTTTCCCTATAAATAAATTTGACTGTTGGATTGATTTACTTAGATTTTATTGAAAAATCTTATGATTTACAACTTGGTCTATCATCTACAATATTGCAATTAACTTAGACTATGTATACAAAATATTAAAAGGTGAAGGGACCTAATTATTATGATTCAAAATTTGTAAATTAGTATACAAAAATTTTAAGACCACATGAATCTAAGTATTATTATTTAAAGTTTATGAACATCATACAAAAAAATGTAGAAGCTTAGGAACCTGAACACAATTTTTTATTTATATTATTTTGTTTTTTATGAAAAAATTTAATGTGTAAAATTTAGAAAAACTCAAGAAGGTAAAAGAATTATTTTCAAAATTATGGATTTTTACAGTATTATATATTCTTACTTAGTGAAATTTAGCCTTAAATGTAATTATATTAAACAACATATATATATGTCGGATCTGGTGGAGAGAGGGAGGGTAAGGGTGTAATGGTATTTTGTATATTTTTTAATAATAAAAAAAGGACCCAGATGATATTTTTGAAAACTTAGGGACCCGGATGATAGGATTTTAAAAACGTGGACCTGTGTGATAATAACCTTTAAACTCAGGGACTTGGATGAAATTTGCCCATATATATATATATATATATATCCCACACGACACCGCCGTGCGGCCACGCTGCGCCGCTCGGGAGGCGGCGCGGGGCTGCACGGCTGCCGGATCTGGTATGTATATTTTTTAATAATAAAAAAAGGACCCAGATGATAATTTTTGAAAACCTAGGGACCCGGATGATAGATTTTAAAAACGTGGACCTTTGTGATAATAACCCTTAAACTCAGGAATCTGGGTGAAATTTGCCCTATATATATATATATATATATATATGTATGACGTGGATGAGAATAAATTTATATTATAAACTCTATGAAAATTGTTTTTAGCTAACCTCTTCCAAACAGCCCTGGCTTGTAGTGGATTAAAAATAGTTTTTTTCTATGATTTTGTTATTTTAAAATTATAAAAAATTGAAATAGAGTTAATGCTTTTTTACTTTTTAGATTTGTAATAGTATAAATAAAGTAATCTTTTTTATTTAAAAAATTAAATAAAATTAGTTTTAATATTTAATTTTAAATAAGATTTAAAATATTAAAGTTTTTTTTTTATTTCAAGAAATATTAAAGTTAGCTTCGTCGTTTTATAAACCAAGTTGCGCGAATCTTGAAAAATCGTCAGGCTGAAATTTTGTTGGACGACGTCAAGTCACGATCTCCAAGCCATCATCAGTGATAAATATTAGCGAACGCGAAAATTGAAAAGAAAAACAGAGGCCATGGCTTTTCGGAGCAGCACCTTCTCGCGCTTCTTCTCAGCCGTGAAGAGATTTCAGTTTTCCACCGCCACGTTGAATGCCGCTTCACCGTCCCTCATCCACGGGATCCACCTCTTCCATTGCCAGGCAGGCTTCTGCTTCTCCGGTTTCTTCTTTGCTTCCTTCTCGTCATCTATTGAGATGGATTAAATGGTGGTCAGGATGAGGTGGGAATCGTCGCTAAGCTATCCGAACGCATTGCCATGCGCGGCGCCAACATTCACTTCGTCGATGTTTTCGTTCCGATAAACAGGCAGTTCTTCTACTCAAGAAGGTTTGATTTCCTTTCTTCCTCTCTTTTAATTACATTGCTCCTTCGATCCGAACGCCTGTTATCTCAAATGCTATTGAATTTAGGGGTTAGCTTGTTACTAGGAACATGCACAACAGATGTTCAGGGGTATAGAAATTGATCCTGCTTCCGTTTTTGCGCAGACAATTATGGATAATTGCAACTTTGCAATGCAGTCAGTCTTTCTTTTGGATGGTGAAATGAGTCTATCTATTTCGAATGATCTTCATTTCTGCATTTCCGTGATTTAATGTATTGGTTGTTTGATTTTCATTCGTTTACCTGAATCGACGCTCTTACGCACTATAGCACTTAGTTTTGGGTTCTTTGTTTCTATTCTGTATACGGCGATGATCAAAATTCGAGCCCATGTTGCAGTTAAAAGGTTCAGAGGGAGGTGGGCTTGCCGCAGGAATTGAATTTATTTCGCCTTCTAAGATCACATCAATGTGTTTGCAAGAAATTTGGTCTTCAAATATAGGTCTGCATCGTGGAGATGTCATAAGAAAAGTGAAAAACAATGTCATTCAGATCTGAAATCCCCCTCCCATTACTTTGGCATAGGATTGGCAGTGGATGATATATTCAGAGTAATTCTTTCATGCATTTTGAGTAAAATATGCTATTGATTTTACAATTATTGTAAATATCTTTTGAATATTTGTTAAGGAATATTATTTTTAGGCCTCTATTACTCTTTTAGGACAGCATTCCTGGGAATACTGTTTGGTAAACTGTAATCCACGTTCTAGAATTTTCATATTCTTTCTTCTTCTTGCTTCTCTGAATTCTACATTCAAAAGTTAAACAGGAATGTGTGTTTGATTTCAAAGAAACTTGAAAATGTTGCTTCTACTTGAGTGCCTTTGATGGATAAAGTGAATAGTTTAATACTAAAATTCTTGAAAAGTGCCTAATAGATCCTTGCTTAAACCTTTTTAACTTATTAAGCAATGTTTGGAGCATCATTTATCAAGTAATTATCTGTTTGATTTTGTTCCCCATATGAGATGTGTTTTCTTTTCTCTTCATTGGGACCAAACAATGGGACAGTTTTATGAGATTTTGCGGTGAATTTGTGCAATAACTCTCTTTCTATTACGGCAACTGAGACCAAGATTGGAATGTCTTGCATGTTACATGTGCAATTAATTTCTAAACTAAGATATATACATTAATCTTCACCTAATTAAGATACATGCGCGCATAACTCATGTGATGAACCTTCTTCACATAATCACATTGTTACTTTATTTATTCTCTGCGTGATTTCCCTCCTCACTCATGATTTCATTGTATAATTATAAAACTAAAAATCTGAGTCCCAATTGTGAGTTTATTTAAAATACGTCTATGCCCTTAATAGTCATTAAAGCTTCATTCTCCCAGCATTTTTCATGGTTGTAAAAGCCAAAATTGTTTTAATAGATAGAGATACAACTTTGCAGTGAATTTGTTTTTGATCCTGTTCGCTGGCCTCGGGATGTGATGGTGAATGACTTTGAGAATTTAGGAAAGCTGTTCAGTGCGAAAAGATCTGTCATTCGGGTCCCTGATCTAGACCCTAAATATAAAATCGCAATCCTTGCATCAAAGCAGGTGCGAGTCTGGTCTGTATTCATCTTTGAATCTTGTTCACTTCCTCATCAACTGCAACTGTGTATATGGGATTGTATACCCCTAGCTATTATTGCTTAATCTAATTTGTAGTTCATATAGAGATACATTGTGACTAGACTAATAATCTTTTTGTTGGAAGGCTCAAGTAAAGAGTATCACTATAATTAATTAATAAAAGATTCTCAGAGATTATATTAGTAGATTATAGTTTACAGTGCTTAGTTTATATTTCACAATATATATTTATATATATTACAAATACTGATTTGTATATTAAAATATTTAATTAATTCATAAAAATATAATACTGATTGTATACTCCTAGCTATTATTGCTTCACTGGCTCCCTTTTTGTTGTGTCCTGGATACAGTAACCCTTAACTGCTATATTTTCTCAAACTCAAAGCTAAGAAGCTTTTATGGAAAATCATCAGGCTTTTTGACATTTCATTACTTTGGTTGCTGCATTTGCAGGAGCATTGTCTTGTGGATGTTTTACATGGTTGGCAGGATGGTAGGCTTCCTGTGGACATAAGATGTGTAATAAGGTGTAGTATATTTTTCTTATTGAGACCTTGCTCTGTTTGGTAATAGGGAAAAAAAGAGAATTTGATTGAAATTTTTAGCTATTTTTGAAAAATGTGTATGATGTGAAATAAAATAAGTTGGTTATATTAAAAATTATGTATGATGTGAAAAAAGTTGATTGATTTATTGAGAATTGTGTTGGATGTGAAATAAAATGATTGTTTAATGTTAGAATTTGTGTGAGATGAAATATAAAATAATTTTTTAAGTTTTTTTAAAATAAATTTAAGATTTTGATCATGGGTAATTTTAGCCATGATTTTTAGCCCATTGTCAAACAGAGCCTAGATTAGTACTTCAGTTGACTGTAACTTTTCTTTTTTGCAGCAATCATGATAGACTGCCAAACACTCATATTATACGTTTTCTTGAGAGGCATGGAATTCCTTATCATTATCTGCCAACCTCTTCAGGAAATAAAAGAGAAGAGGAGATCTTGGATTTGATTAAGGATACGGATTTTCTTGTCCTTGCTAGATATATGCAGGTGCTGAACCTTCTACTTTTTAAAATCCCTTGAACTTTTCATATGTTTTGTTTATAGATTCTAAGGAGAAAATAGCAATTAATTGTGCACTGCCCTGTTTGGCAATGGACTAAAAATCATAACTAAAATTACCCATGGCCAAAATCTTAAATTTATTTTAAAAAAACTTAAAAATTATTTTATATCTCATCTCACACAAATTTTAACATTAAACAATCACTTTATTTCACATCCAACACAATTCTTAATAAATCAATCAACTTTATTTCACATCATACACAATTTTTAATATAACCAACTTACTTTATTTCACATCATATACAATTTTTAAAAATCACTAAAAATTTCAACCAAATCTTCTTTTTTTTCTTATTACCAAACAGAGGAAGTCTTTTACTTCTAATTTGTTTTTGATGATGGTTGGTATTTGCAAACTGAGTTAGATGCTATTGTCAATTGCAACTACATTCTTTTGATACCGACTTTGTTTGGCTTAAATGATAAGCACTTTTTTTATACTAAAATGAGGCCAAAAAGACGGGACATTAACTTAGCACACTATCCAACATTTCAGCTAATTTTGTCTTGTCCCTGGTAGTGTGCTGAGTAAGCCTGTCAATAGATCGGATCATGACCCGATTCGATTTGAGTTCCGATCAGATTAAACCCCCAAATAAATTTTTTTTGACCCGTCAATCCGCCCCGTTTACTGACCCGATCCATTTACAAATAAATGGATCGGATATGGATTACCATTGACCCAATGATGCAGCGCAGGGATCGATTTTAAGGCGATCCTAACGCTACCAATAAAGGATTGTGCCTAGGACTAATTTACTTAGAAGGATACTATTCTAGGGACCCAAATATGCAAGTTAATTTAACTATATGATGCTCATGAGATTAACCAAAAGATAAACAAATTATACTAATTAACAGCGTTTGCAGAATCACATAAACTTTAATGAATTTTTCTAAAGGAAATTAAAATACTTCAAGCAACTTCAGCGAAACTTAAGCAATTGAAAATTAAGAAACTATCAAATTAATAAAGACTAACCTTTAATCCATTCATCTTGATTATCTGGCATGGGGGTCAATTAATTCCAATGTGAAAGCTTTGAACATTAACATCAGCCAACTCAAGGAAAAATAACAGAGAAATTGCATGAACAGAAGCATACAATTAACCAAT